>MU105557.1:184378-269099 GCA_012274485.2 Sinapis alba | reverse complement strand
TAGTTATGGAATATATTTCCACTGCATACAAATGGAGTTCATTGCTCGGGATATTATTAATATGTGTTGGGGTGCGGGATTAGACTCACTGAGTAAATTAGTTACTCATGACTCATTTGTGATGCAGGTTACCAGTAGGTGGGAGACCTTACTCTAGGATGGGAAGGAACAACATTAGCCAGCGGTAGATTTATTATCCTTGCAAGACGTTTTGTATATAGCTTTTGTATAAAGCTTGTTTTCCGATAACTTCAAGGTCGACCTATAACATTTTTGTAAGATGATTTTTGAATGAATAAATATATAATGTATAAAGAATTTTCTAAAGTACGGGTTCCATATGATATTAGTCTTTGTCCGGGACGAACTAACTATCGGGTATTGCTTGGTCGGGTTGAAAAGCCTTAAGTGATATCTGATAGGAGCGTTGATGTTCTCAGATTGCTAGTCCAAGGAACTCGGAAGTATTCGGGAACCTCGGGTCGGCTTTCAGGGAGCATCGACCATGTCATTTCCGGTCATCTACGATCGGGGGTGTCACAATACCGACCGACATGGCCATCTTTTAATAGATGTAGTGTCAGGCTTATTCGCTATGAAGTAGAATATCAGATCTTACTATTTAAGCAACTAATGTCAGGAAATTAATTGATAATAGCGTAAATCCAATTAGATATGTGAAAAGTACGGTTTTACTACAAAATCCTTAAACTGAATGACTAAACATCCAATGGTTGTCATTAGTCGGAATAACATCCTATTTAGGAAAAATGAGTTAAAGACGAATAATATAGAAATAATAGTTCAAAGAAAGTGATCAACAAGGATGAGGAAACAAGTTAACAAACAAGAAAAGAAGCGGAGATGGACTACTCCTCGCACGTCCTAACACATGTTTTGTTTTTGGTGCATAATAATACTAAATTCGAATGGCCTATAACTTCTGGTGACATTCATACATCATGACAGCAGCATGATGTGCTTCATCTGTGAGAACGCTAGGAGTTATGCACCTACATGTTTCAGTGCCAGACATTGCATGGGTCTGCATTAGCAATGATGCAGTTAAGCCAGAATCTGATGGTTTGCTATTCTGGACAACAACTTTAGCTCTTTCAATAACCAGTAGGGGAATGGTAGCCACAATGCTTAAGCAGGAATGGGAACATCTCTTTGGCCATGGAAGTGTCGGTTTGGAGGGCTGTGTTGCAGTCAACTACATGAATTTTCCATGGCAAACAAACAATAAATACACCCACCCAATGTTTTTTGTCGAGTTTGAATGGAAAATAGTAACTGTTCACACCGGCACTGGAGCGTGATTTTTTGGCAAGGTAGTCAACTACCGCTTTTGGGAAAACAAATGATTCTCGAGACTTAGCTTTCATAAACTTGGAAAAGTTCCTACGGAGAACATATACAAATCAGGAGTCAATAAATTCAGAGGTTCTATCCGGTTTAGCTACAGCCTGCTTGTTGAATGTCTTGCAAACAAGCCTCATAAGGATGTCTAGTACCTATATTAGTATAGCACCAGAGAAAAAAATCTTTGTCACCGTTGTAGTTTAACATTCATATTAAAATATAAAACCATACCCTGGCAGGCAGTGGACGAGTCCTCTTAGCAATATCAGAAATATCCTTCAAGGTGACTGAGAGGCCATCTACATTAATAACACTAAGATACAATCGTCAGTGGAGTGTAAAACAAACATATAAGCAGATAATAAGAAATGGTGTAGCAATTTGAAATTAAAAACCAGACAGAATTATTAATGAGTCTTAAAATGGTTTACTTAGTTTCTCCGCTAATATATTGTACTTGGTAAGGAATACAACTGGTCTGAGTAGGCGTAGAAAGAGAGTTGTGTTTCTCGATCTCTGGTGAGAATGTCAGTCCCACATTGATGGTCATTAACTATGTCAGATGAAACAGTCTTAATTCGCAAAACTAATGTTCTCCCTCTAGACCCTCTGAGTGCTCTTTCTCGTTGTTCCCAACGTGATGAATTCCTTGTTCACCTCCTCCCCCATCTTCATCCATAGCTTCTTCTTGAGTTATCCCTAAAGAGAAAGATGATATATGGTTATGGGGAACATCATCCCCTTGCACAGTAACCTGCAAGTTCTTCATTGAGTTAATATATATGGGCTTATAAAACGACCGTAGTTCAAAAAATATACCATCTGTTGGTTGCATCCCTTCGTTTTACTATTAGCTGACAATAGGGCTGACTCATGGGGCAGATCTTGTGCGTTAATAGCAGAAGGCAAACAAAAAGGTGGATGGTATGATCGTCCATGGGATCCCTCGATTGTGCAAATACATAATAAAGTTAGAATCATTTTTTAACTCATATCTATAACATGTTAAAGATATTATAACATGATTTATATGCTGGAAACCTATAATATCCCAATACCTCTGGCTGTCTGTGACTAATACCAGCTTTGTTAAAGATTTTATACATGTTCACGCACTTGAGTACAATCAGGTATAAGAAAAGTTACATTTTGTGTATAACATTCAATTGAGAAACTTGTAGGGCATCTAGTTGTGGAGTGTAGTGGTGTGGAATATGGAGACAAATAATCTATAACATTGTCAATGATCTGGTCATTTTCATCTCGTGACTTAGGCGGGGGATTGGTGCATGGAACCTTTAACATTATGTGGTTCGTCTGCATTGCTCCGCCCAGTCTGTTTTTGGACCTTCTCATATTTACTCATCGCACATACGGACCGCAACACATCTTCTTTGAAGTCCTTAAGGATGGATTCAACTGACTCCACTACTTTGGCATTGTAAGAAGCAAAGTTTTCCGAAGCTCCTCCCGCAGAGGCAACAGCTTTGGCAACATTCACATCTAACCTCTGCACCTCTTGTTTCAATATATTGAGTACAATATATTTAATTCGCTTGTCCTCAGTCATTTCATTGTTTGTCTGAGGTTTTGTTTTCTTCTTCTGCTTTGCCTGATTTTTGGTGTTCTCTTGCATTATTTCAACATCTAACTTAGAAGCTCCGCCTTTAAACATTGTTCTTGAAAATGGATAATTTTTAGGGATTAGATGCATGTTCACATCATTAACTTCGTCCGTCCATACAAGGGTCGACTCTTCGATAGAATGGTCATGACATTGTGGTATTATACTTCTAACAATAACCTACCAAAAACAAATTTAGGCAAAAAGATAGTTATGATGGCCGTTTTAGCCGATGCAATAGTGATTATAATAGCAATGGAAGCCTGAAACAAAAACCACAGAAAGATTGTAAACAAACCTCTGTTTTTTTTTCCAGTTCTCGAGCATGTCCAGGACTCAATGTCTGTTTTTTGGTATTTCTTACGCACAAAATCATCATCTTCATCCTTGCTGTCCGATTCAGATGACGAGCAAGTTTCTAACACAACTTCAGTAAAAGATTGAACAGCCTCAACCATTACTAACTGCAGAGCCAAAGCAAACCCCTTGACAGCTATTGTGTTCTTCGATAAAGATACCTCATCCCTCTGCTTAATACTACCCATCACCATATCAAACGCCAGCCTACCCCACAGAAAATAAAAAAGTTCGTCGAGATCTTCCATAGCCTCGGCGTGTTCTTTTAGCATCTTCATCTTCAGATTGGTTACTAGTAGGACAGACGACACAATTGAAAGGCAGGCAAGCTTAATTCGGACTCCCTTCTCTGTCACCGTCTTTCAACGGAGTACTTTTAACACAGTTGACACACACAAATCTTCCACTTTGCCGAAAAGCGCTGGCCAATACGGTTTCTCAATGATGTTTTTCTTTGCCTTCATCTTCGTTCTCTTGGGAAATTGACCGCAGTTGAGGCCAATTACGATGGCAAACTCTCTTAAAGAAAACCTAATCGGTTTCCCAGCAAAACGAAACCACGCTTCGTGTTTTTGTTAGACTTTTAGTTGCCTAGAAAGAATATATCTAGCAAATCTACCAAAAGCGCCGGTTTTTCCGCTATGTCGACTATTTTACCGAAAGGGAACTTTCATAGAGTCTGAATTTCATCATCATCCAATGAGTTTAGGATGTGGTTGATTGCCCTAGACGATTGATATGTCAAAACCCTAACACTACTGGTTCCTCTCCGGCGGCGAACATCATCTCCGATGTGGGGAGGTCACCATCTCAAACTTCTTTCATATGAGTTGTGCATCATCAACCTCTTTTTGAATTCCATTTATGTTCAAGGCATCTACATATACAACAATGATCATGAAACCAGATGAAGGTTTCTTAATAAAATGCGTGGACATATCATGTTATTCGCGTACCCCTTTCTCAATAGATATTTATTTAAGTGATTGTATCACATGCATCCAATTTATTTTTTATTTATAAAGTGATAGCTGTAATTTGACAAAACAAATCTTCTAGCGTTTGTTTTTATTTTTTTTAGCATTTTCAATTCTTCACATAATTTTCATATATATATATATATATATATATATATATATATATATAAATATGTAGTTATAACGTCTATGAGATGCATTTCAAGATTTTTAGATGCCGCTAAACTCATTAAAAATCTGAATGTAATTGCATCCATTATTGGGGAATATGTTTCTTCAACAACAATTCTGTTCTCTATGAAAAACCTTCGATAACAATTATGGCTCTACATCTTGTGAAGCAATACATGATATTATGTTTAAGTAGATAACAAAGCATCTCTCTAAAATGATGCGAAGACAAGGAGAAATGAGTGAAGAGAAGACTTGGCTCACTGTCGTGAATGATCCAAAAGCAAGTTCATTTGATGAGCATGCCTCGAGTCACCACAAAATAATCAATCGAGAGGGTTTGGTGGGTCAAAAGTCACCAGATTTGGGATGAATACACCTTGTTGGAACTGTCGGGGATTGAAACGATCCTTGACAGTTTGAAGTCTCAAAGGGGTAAAGGAAACTTTCTCCTTGGACATATTATTTCTGACCGAGACAGAAAACTCTTATGATGTAATTCAGAATGTTGGTGCACAACTGGGTTATGATTGTGTGTGATGTGTATCTCCTAGGGGTATAGGAAGTGCTTAGCATTATTATGAAACAATCAAGTTGATATCATCATTCATGCTATGGATGAATATATGTTTGATTGTAAGATTAATACTAAAGATTTTTCTTAGTATTTGTCTTGTATTTACGACCATCCCATTAGAGATTTGAGACATCATCTTTGGGAAAAGCTGCAGCGTATTGATGTAAATTAGTTTGGGTCGTGGTTACTCTTTGGTTACTTTAATGAAGTGTTAAGAGCAGATGAAAAGATTTGTGGTATGGTTCATGAATCATGAAATTTGGTAGATTTAAATCAAATGATCCAAGTGTGTCAACTACAAGATTTAACCTTTACTAGAAATAATAGGACATGGTCGGGTAATTGGAAAGGAAACTTGGTTTAGAGTTAGATAGATAGAGCTTTCGGAAATGATGAGTTTAGAGCAGAGTTTTTGGCTTCTAAAGTTATGTTTATTGAGATGATTGAGTCGGATCATCGTCATACAAACATTCAAATTCATAAACATATTGACTTTGAAAGAAAATTTTATGTTTTGATAGTAAGTTGATTGATCATGAGGGTTTTAAGGAAGTAGTAGAGAATGGATGGAATTCAGAGGTACCAGATGAAAATATTTTTCATCAGAATGTATAAGTCACAATTGTCATGTGATCTCTCAGGAAAGAGAGTTAATAATATGAATTTGGTGAAACATATAAAGGCATTAAATATGATTTTTGATTTAGCTCATTCTGATATAAATTGTCCAATATGGGAAATACAAGATTTTCGTAAAGATATTTTACAGGCTTATAAGGATGAAGTTGTGTCCAATGGTTAACTTATGTTGATCATAACACAATTTTTTCTTGCCTTGATATAGAACAATCGAGCTCGTAATAAAATTCTTTTTGTTAAGAACAATCATGATGTTGAGGTGTATGGTAATAATGAGATTTCAAAGTAAGCACTCCATTAATTTTCAGCTATTTTTTCAACAATTAAGGAAACTTCATAGATGGTTTGAGTAATATACAAAGAGTGGTCTCTAATGAATGTAACGCTATCTTACTCGAGAAGTAACTGCTGAAGAGGTCTGTAACAATGTTTTCTCTTGGTTCAACTAGAGCTCATGGTAATGATGCGCTAATAGCTAGTTTCTATCAAACTTATTGGGACGTATTAGGTCATCCCGTGGTAAAGGCGGTCAATAAAGTTTTTGATACATGAGATTTTTATACAGACTTAATCACACTAACTTATGTCTAATTCCAAAATATTTTACCCGATGGATATGAATGATTTTTGACCTATAGCTCTGTGTAATGTGATGTATAAAATCATTTCTAAAATATTTTCTTCCTGGTTGAAGTCAATTCTAAATGATGTGGTATCAGAAAATAAAGCATCTTTCATCTTGGGTCGTCACATAGCGGATAATGTTTCCTTGGCCCATGAAGTCTTCCATCCTCTCAAGGTACATCCTCGAATCTCTCAATCTTATATGGTTGTTAAGACATGTGTTAGTAATGTGTATGATTGCAAAGACTGGAATTTCTTACAAGAATCCATGCGTAAAAAGTTTTATGTGATAAATATATTAGTTTGATCAAGAAATGTGCTACGTTCATTTCATACTATTTTTTGTTTAATGGAAGTCCATATGGACGGATAAGTAGTACTCGTGGAATATGTCAAGGTGATTGATTATCACCTTCGCTTTTCATCTTTTGTGTGGATGTTCTTAATTCCTTGTTTCGAAAGGCTGAAAAAGTCATGAGTTACAACCATTATTTATCAGTGTAACAGGACCTCTAATATCCCACATTTTATTTTCTTATGATTTTTTTTTGTTTTTCATCGAAGAGGATCAAGCAAATAGCCAATGATTATTACATATTTTTAAGCAGTATGAACAAATGTTGGACCAGAAAATTAATTTGGATAATTCATCTATCACATTCGGGAAGAAGGTTTATAAACATACACGGGATTTGATCCAAGATATGCTGTAAATACCCCATATTGATGATGGTGGTAAATATTTAGGGTTGCCCGAGAAATTTGGTTGGAAGAAAAAGGAAGTGTTTGCATTTGTTAAGAAAAGTGTTCTCAATAAGGTTCAGGGTTGGCAAACAAGATTTCTTACAATGGCTGGAAATGAGACACGGATTACATATGTTATTTTGGCTATGCCGGTGTATTTGATGAATTGTTATAAATTGTTGTTTAAATTTTGGACAGAGATAGACAAAATTCTTTCACATATTTGGTGGAGATCCACTTCGAAAAAAAAAATGTTCTAGTTATCTTGGAAAATAATGGAGATATCAAAACATAATGGTGGTTTAGGGATTCGTAATTTTCAAAGCTTTTATCAATCTTTACTTGCGAACCAAGTCTAAAACAGTATCCAATGACCTCAAAGTCTTATTTACAGAGTCCATAAACACCGCTATTTCCGTAAAAAAACATTATGGGAGTTAAGGAAAGGATATCAAAGCTCATATGGATGGCAATCACTACTATATGGTCATGAACTTTTAGAGCAAGGAACTCTTCGTAGTATTGGTGATAGTGAATCAACAAGATTATCTGACAAGTGGTTACCTACTGTCCCCACGTGCTCCTCGGTTACTTCCTTATTTTAAATCAAACACTCAAAGTTAAGACTCTAATCGACTCTACTTCTCATCAATAGGATATGGTATTATCAGAGATATGATTGAACATGAGGATGTACACCTTATCTGAAGTTATATCTACTCTTAACACCAACACTGGATGGTTCTATTTGGCAATATACATTCGATGGTAACTATACTGTGAAGTCATGGTACCATTTTGTCACATTGAACCGTCTTTCACAAGTTATTCCTCCTCCATTGCCCTCGGAACCTAAGATTTTAAAAGAAATATGGTGTTCAGATATACCCCATAAGCTAACACTTTTCATGTGGAAAATGGGATCTAAAATGATTGCTGACAAAGGGAATCTTCGACATCGACATATAAATGTAGATCCTTTTTATTCAAGATGATGTAATGTAGAGGAAACAAGTGAACATCTTTTTTCTTGTCCATATGCAAAACAGATTTGGCGTCTTGCAATTTATCCAGATGACATCTCATTAGACGTGGGTACTTTGATAAATAAATATTTTATTTTCTTACACATCCAATGGGTCACATTTAGAGCGAAAGAATATTATCATTCTGGATCATGTGGCGTATATGGAAAAATTGTAGTGACTTACTTTTTAATAGTAAATATTTTAAATCAGAGGAGGTTTTACAAGAATAAATGGATAATATTTAAGAATGGTTAGATTCATTATCTCCTACATTTACGGTCAGCTCATACTCGGTCTCGGTCTTCAATTTTGGTCTCAAACTTGAGATATCTTCCACGAGGGTGGGTTAAGTGTAATTATGATGTGTCTCATCATCTTGGTCAAGCTTCATTGGGTATGGGTTAGTTACTAAAGAATCATCAAGGTATTTCCTCTAGAAGGTGATATGAGTAAATTTGAAAAAAATCAACATCAAATAAAGCATAATTGTCACCGTTAATATGGTTAATGCAGATAAATTAGTTTTTATGTTACAGGAACGTCATTTTGAAGGGGATAATCTTTCAATCCTTCAATATATATGTTAAAGATGTTCTCATTCCTCATTTTCAACACTTAATTTCTACCATTCTAAGCTGGAAGCAAATGTTCCATAATTTTATTTTTGTTCATGTCAAGAGATCTAATAATATTTATGCTGAGTAAATCATATGTATTATTAACTGATTGGAGTTTGTTCCATTCATGTTCTTCCATCATGAACAACAATGTTACACTAATCTTAGTTAAGTAAAAAGTTTACTCAGAAAAATTACTTTGATGACTTAACAATTAGTTATCTAAAGGCTAATAAGCTCTTTTGTTTATTTGGTCAAACACATAATTTATCTTATTAAAATAAAAGTACAAATAAAAAATATCCCTAAGACTTGCAACTTATTTACAAAGCAATGTCAATTAAGTATTAATAAGTATAACTTTAAATATTTTTGTCTTTTCCTGTTCTATTAATGAATTTTTCTAAATCAATTTTTACTTAAAAACACGCCAACAATAATTTAGAAAGGATACAAAAGTCACATTTCTCTCATACGGATATTACTTATTCCTCACTTTTCAGTGTTCTGTGAACTCTCATTAATATACATACATTTTACCTACAACTTTTCTTTAATCTAAAACACAACAATTTTTCTTCTTTTCTTTATCACATATGTTTGCTGGAACCTGTACAAAAAGAGTAATGAAAGGTTGAATTTAGTTATTTTGTGACTTAGATGGAGAAGAAGACATAACAGTGGTCCTCAACATGCAGCCATATCACTTCGATTATTGGATGCTTGCGATGGCTCGTTGGCAACCAAAGAAGGCTAAGAATTTTCCTTCATACATCACCTTTTGGGTACGAGTATTGGGAGTCCCACTTGAGTTTTTGGCTGCTCCAACCTTTGAGAGTATTGGTGATGCTATTGTAGAGACTTCGGAGGTGGACCTCGACTATGGAAGATTAAAAATGGTGGTAGATGGGTTTAAAGAGCTCTCCTTTGACACCACAATGGATTTCACGGGTGGAGAGTATCATGATGTAGAAGAAGCTTTGGTTACTTTGAGGTATGAAATTTTTTTTGGCTACTGTCAGACCTGCTTCAGCCTATGTAATCAGGAGGATCATTGTCCATTATCTACAAAAATTTCTGAAAATAAAAAGGAGATTCATGAAACAACAAAGTGGAGGAATTAGGATTTTGCGAGGAGTTACAAAGGAGTGGTGATTCACGGTGATGTGTATCACAAAGATAAGGGAAGAGAACAAAGAGGATATCAAGGAAAGGGTAAAGGGAAAATGGTGGAGGAAACATGAACTAAATGGATTAAGGCCCAGGGTAGAGAGAGAGTAATTGATCCTATTCAAGCCATGCTAATTACAAGGGAGATGAAGGAGGTGCGCGTTATCGGAACAGTCATTGGGAAGCATCCAAAATCTACTCTCAAGAAGATCGCCCTAGGTATTCACGTGATTCAAGGAGAACCAGAAGTCCACACAGTGATGACTGTGAGGAGCCACATGAGGAAGGTGGGATCCAGAAGGAGAATAAAGAGGTCAAGGGGAATCAAAATAAGGATAAGGAGATACCACATGTAATTTCGAGATCCAATAGAGGTAGAAAATTGCTTAGATTTGGTTAATGAACTGTTGGAGGAAGAAAATAAGATGTTAGGAGAGGATGGTATAGAACTGGAAGAGAACTGGTAGCTATAGATGAGAACGGGGAGAATGGGGGTGATGTTGATGATTTTCCGAACTTGATTGATGGCGAATTGGAGGATACTGAAAAGTTGCAGGATAGGTGTGATGAGATTGCGGTGGAGAGTAAGGTCTCAGAGAATGAGGAAGGCAGTGGTCTCGTTATAGGAGAAAGAGAGAATAAAATGGGAGCCCATAAGAAGTTGTTTATGTCAGACGCTGGAGGTGCAACCAAGAAGAGACTGGTCCAAGCTCTCATCTCTCCTCGCAAGCGCCCAACAACTAAACAGGTCAACTGCCAAGGAGGAGGAGCTAAGCAAACAGATGAGAAGGGTCCCTCAAACCCAAACCTATTCCAAAACCTTAGCAAGTTTTTTTTTTTTATGAATTGTATCTTCATAGAAGAAAAGATGTGGATGAAATGGTGGGACTGCAGGTTTTTATTTTATGTTTTTAATAAGCTCTGCAAGCATAAGTTTTTGTATGGTTTTTGAATTTTCACTACTGTTCCGTGTGGTATTGATGATGGTTCGGTTGAGTTCTATGATTGAAAATTGGAATAAAACTGTTTTTATGGTTTCTGGTTCTTAGGGTACCTTTCACTGTTACTGAAAGATGTGAATCTCAGTCCACTTTTTTTCATCGTCGATATTCGGTTACTTAACTGGTGCAAACTCTGGATGAATGGTAATTGTTGTTTGAACATTATTATTTTGAGATCTACCCATGAATTATGTATGTGTTAATTTGGTGTCTTCAAACCAAATGCAAAGACGGTTTCTTTGGATGCAAAATGAGAAGAGAACTTCTTTTATGGTTCTGTTTTGCAGGTCTAGGACTTTCTTAAGGTTAAAGGAGATTTCGTCCTATTTTGATTTGCCAAGCTCTGAGTTGGGTATATGAATCATCAAGGAAAAACAAGGTTTTATTTTCCTTAAGATTGAGGGGGGCGACATGGGTTTTGGATACTGGTTACTAATTGTAATGGAGATTTGTATGCTCATGTTTTATATGGAATAGTTGACTTCATTTGAGCTTTAGCATCGGCGTTTTAGGACGTAACGATGGGCTTGATATATGAGTTACATCGGGAAGTATATGTTGGCATAATTTTATTGGGTCAACAGCAATATACAATGGTTCCAGTTAAATTATGGCTGCCGCAGCATACTAATATATATTTGCTCATATTTATATCATTTTAAGATATGTCAAGATAGAGATGAAAGATTAGTTTTTTTCTCGAATGTATATAAATTAAGGGAAATTTGGCTAATTGAGACATATTGGGAGTTAAGTTGTCTCAATATACCTTTAATTGTGTATTTTGTCTGATTATACCTTCGTTTTTTTTAAATACGAAATTAACCCTAACTTAATTAACCCCAATTTAAATAAACTAATTCCATTTAAATAAATTTACTTTATAATTAAAATAGTAAAAAAAAAAAGTAAAGTGAGTTAATTAATTAGTAACCCTAACCCCCTCCCCTTCATTGTTATTTCCGCCATCTCGACGAGCAAGAGGAGGAAGGCGATTCGCGACTCCGGCATGAACCGCTCTCCGGCGTGAACGGTTCTCCGGCGTGACGGCTCTCCGGCATGACGGCTCATCCGGCACGACTCCTCTCCGGCGCTCTCAAGCTGTCTCCGACGCGAGTGCTATCCATCTCTCTGTGTCGCTCTCCTTCATTCCGCCGTGTACGAGACAAGGTCGACGAATCTCCGGTGCTCTCTCTGGATTGTCTCCGGTGGTTTCTTTGGCCTCTCTCCGGTGCTCTGTTATTGGGTGTGCTTTTAGTCAAATGTTCAAAGGTTTTGGTCTGTTTATGATTGATGAATTAGTGTTTTCAGTGACAAGTGGGAACCATTTGTCATCTCAATTGTTGCAATTTGACTGCTAATTCACTAGTATATGATATCACAAGGTGAAAATCTTAGAGGCAGAGATGTTTGACGTTTTGATTATAACATTTTTTATATTACAAAATTAGTTTGTTTTGGTCTTGATGCTAGATTCTCTTGCCATCTATTCATGTTTTGGATTCTTGTTTTGATTTGTTTTGGTTTATAGTTTTGGCGTGTTTATGTGTTAAACAGGTTTCTTCTTATTCTACTTGAGGTGTTGTGAGTATTATTTATGGTTTTGCCTGTTTGCTATTGCCTGTTGTACTTTGAGTGTGTCTGTCCAGTTTGTCTTTAAGCAATTACACGTAGTTAGCTTTATCTATTTTATGGTTTGGTTAAAGCTGGATTTAATTTTTTTTTTCTTTCTTGCAGGTTATGGATTCAGAGCTCCCAAAACGTTTGTTCGTTCATGGGTCTGAGCCTGAAGTATCACACATCAATAACTACTGCAGACTAACGATCTTAGATAAATTGGAGTCTCGGTTTGAAAATGAGTATAAGGAAGTGAAGAAGGATCCAGTGTTTTCTCAGATTTTGGCGTTTCATGACAACAAGTTAAATTATTCTGCAAGGATGATACACAGCATGTTGGTCAGGCAGCTGGAAACCNTAAAAATATATATTTATATTTAAAATGAAAAGATATCAAAAGATATTATGATCAAAAGATATCAAAAGATATTATGAATGATATTATTAAACCATATTATTAGTAATAAATGAAAACTAATTGATTTCTAGTAAGGGTCCATTTTTAAAAAAATCACACATGAATCAAGGTTGTGACTTCTGTTTTAATATATAAGATTTCATAAAATGTTGGTCATCTACTTTTTCTCTAAATCTTACTGTAAAAAATTCTAACACAAAAATCTGACGCTTCTGTTTCCTATACAAAATAAGAAATTTTTTAATACATTCATGCACATTTAACTTATTTCTTTCATTAAATGTGAGGTCAAAATTATCATTATACTTCAAACTATAATCCAACCATCTAAATACCAAAAAGTTTTGGTTAGTTACTTAATTATCGACCATATATTCACCTTAATAACTTAGAGAAAACATTAAGAAAAATATTTCATAGAAAAGAGTTTTAAAAAAAAACTTTTTCAGATATTTAGAAATGTGAATTATTCATTAAGCATCAAACAAAATCTTGAATTATTTTGCAAAATTTAACTTCAGTACGAGAGATAAAAAAAAGGCGAATTTGGCTAACTGAGACATATTGGGAGTTAAGTTGTCTCAATATACCTTTAATTGTGTATTTTGTCTGATTATACCTTTGTTTTTTTTAAATACGAAATTAACCCTAACTTAATTAACCCCAATTTAAATAAACTAATTCCATTTAAATAAATTTACTTTATAATTAAAATAGTAAAAAAAAAAAAAAAAAAAAAGTAAAGTGAGTTAATTAATTAGTAACCTAACCCCCTCCCCTTCATTGTTATTTCCGCCATCTCGACGAGCAAGAGGAGGAAGGCGATTCGCGACTCCGGCGTGAACGGCTCTCCGGCGTGACGACTCTCCGGCCTGACGGCTCTCCGGCGTGACGGCTCTCTGGCACGACTGCTCTCCGGCGCTCTCAAGCTGTCTCCGGCGCGAACGGTTTCCACCTCTCTCTCTCTCGCTCTCCTTCAATCCGCCGTGTACGAGACAAGGTCGACGAACCTCCGGTGCTCTTTCTGGCCTGTCTCCGTTGCTCTCTCTGGCCTCTCTCCGGTGCTCTCTCTGACCTCTCTCCGCCGCACGTTGTTCTCTCTCCGCCGCGACATTTTCTCTCTCCGGCGAGCTCTGTTATTAGTCGAGGAACTTCAAACCTCTCTTCCGCGGGTTACTCCAGCCGCTCTCCAGCGCTCTCCAGACTCTCTCCAGCGCCGAGCTCCGTTCTTAGTCGAGGGGTACTCCAGCCTCTCTCCAGCGCTGTCCAGGCTCTCTCCGGCGCTCTCTTTCTGAGGTCTGATTGCTCTCCGGCATCTCTCCGTTCAAAGGTTGAAAGGTTGTTTGTTCTTTTTTTCTGTTCTTGTTAATATTGAGTGTGCTTTTAGTCAAATGTTCAAAGATTGTGGTCTGTTTATGACTGATGAATCAGTGTTTTCAGTGACAAATGGGAACCATTTGTCATCTCAATTGTTGCAATTTGACTGCTAATTCACTAGTAAATGATATCACAAGTTGAAAATCTTAGAGGCAGAGATGTTTAACGTTTTGATTATAACATTTTCTATATTACAAAATTAGTTTGTTTTGGTCTTGATGCTAGATTCTCTTGCCATCTATTCATGTTTTGGATTCTTGTTTTGCTTTGTTGTGGTTTATAGTTTTGGCATGTTTATGTGTTAAACAGGTTTCTTCTTATTCTACTTGAGGTGTTGTGAGTATTATTTATGGTTTTGTCTGTTTGCTATCGCTTGTTGTACTTTGAGTGTGTGTCTGTCTAGTTTGTCTTTAAGCAATAACACTTACTAAGCTTTATCTATTTTATGGTTTGGTTAAAGCTGGAGAATAATTTTTTTTTTCTTTCTTGCAGGTTATGGATTCAGAGCTCCCAAAACGTTTGTTCGTTCCTGGGTCTGAGCCTGAAGTATCACACATCAATAACTACTGCAGACTAACGATCTTAGATAAATTGGAGTCTCGGTTTGAAAATGAGTATAAGGAAGTAAAGAAGGATCCAGTGTTTTCTCAGATTTTGGCGTTTCATGACAACAAGTTAAATTATTCTGCAAGGATGATACACAGCATGTTGGTCAGGCAGCTGGAAACCGACAAAAGACATGAGTTATGGTTTGAGTTTGCGAGGAGGCCACTACGATTCTCTATGCAAGAATACCATGCAGTCACTGGACTCAATTGTGAGGTTTCTAAAGATATTGATTATGATAAATGGGTAGATGATGGTGGCTTTTGGAGTAAGTTGCTGAAGAGACAAGAGAATATTACCCTTGAAAAGATTTGGACTGATTATATAGATGGTGTTGATGACTGGAGACGAGTAGACAGGTTCAGGTTGATCTATTTGTGTGTTATTGTGGGTGTGGTTTTGGCGAGGGGTGACAAAGCTGTGATCCCACTTGAGTACATCAAAGTGGTCATGGATATGACAAAGCTTAGAGCATATGCATGGGGTCGTGTCAGTTATGATCTCCTTCTCAAATATGTTTTCAAAAACCGGAAAAAGATGCTGAAGGCGCCAAAGAGCTATGTATTAGAAGGCTTCTCATATGCATTGCAGATTTGGGCTATGGAAGCGATTCCGGCAGTTGGAAAATTGTTGGGAACAAAACTCACTGCTGAGTTCATAGCTGGTCCAAGATGCTCTAACTGGCAGGGAGCGGCAAAAGTGTCATATGATGAGATAAAGCGACTAGAGAAGACAATTACATCAGAGGTGAGTCTATTTAACATTAGATGAATGATTGTGAAGCATTTTCATATCTATTGAAGAAGTTTTGATTATATATGATATTTTTCAGGATGACATGTATCCTTACATTTCTTGGACCGGCAATGGGGACATATTAGACGACATTCGCTTTGCTAGAACTGATGTAAGAGACTGTAGAGTTGACTGTTTGAACGGACTAATCAGGAAAGGTTATGATTGGAGTAAACATGTATGGGAAGTATCAGAACGAGTGGAGACAACTTCCATACATGAGGAACAAGAGGAACCGGATGGGGCGATGGAGAATGATGATGGTGAAGATGATTTCCGACCTCCCATGGCTTCTGAAAGCACACATTCAGGTTCTACTAGAGGTAAAAAGAGACGTCATGATGATGGCTTCGAGAAACGCAAGCAAAAACTGCTATTTGAGCGCTCAAACCCACCACAGCCTGTTGTTGATGATGAGTTGAAGAAATTCATTCAACAAGTGGTTGAAACGTGTGCCACTGCCNGGAGTAAGTTGTTGAAGAGACAAGAGAATATTACCCTTGAAAAGATTTGGGCTGATTATATAGATGGTGTTGATGACTGGAGACGAGTAGACAGGTTCAGGTTGATCTATTTGTGTGTGATTGTGGGTGTGGTTTTGGCGAGGGGTGACAAAGCTGTGATCCCACTTGAGTACATCAAAGTGGTCATGGATATGACAAAGTTTAGAGCATATGCATGGGGTCGTGTCAGTTATGATCTCCTTCTCAAATCTGTCTTCAAAAGCCGGAAAAAGATATTGAAGGCGCCAAAGAGCTATGTATTAGAAGGCTTCTCATATGCATTGCAGATTTGGGCTATGGAAGCGATTCCGGCTGTTGGGAAATTGTTGGGAACAAAACTCAGTGCTGAGTTCATAGCTGGTCCAAGATGCTCTAACTGGCAGGGAGCGGCAAAGGTGTCATATGATGAGATAAAACGACTAGAGAAGACAATTACATCAGAGGTGAGTCTATTTAACATTAGATGAATTATTGTGAAGCATTTTCATATCTATTGAAGAAGTTTTGATTATATATGATATTTTTCAGGATGACATGTATCCTTACATTTCTTGGACCGGCAATGGAGACATATTAGACGACATTCGCTTTGCTAGAACTGATGCAAGAGACTGTAGAGTTGACAGTTTGAAAGGATTAATCAGGAAAGGTTATGATTGGAGTAAACATGTATGGGAAGTAGCAGAACGAGTGGAGACAACTTCCATACATGAGGAACAAGAGGAACCGGATGGGGCGATGGAGAATGAGGATGCTGAAGATGATTTCCGACCTCCCATGACTTGTGAAAGCACTCATTCAGATTCTACTAGAGGTAAAAAGAGACGTCATGATGATGGCTTCGAGAAACGCAAGCAAAAACTGCTATTTGAGCGCTCAAACCCACCACAGCCTGTTGTTGATGATGATTTGAAGAAATTCATTCAACAAGTGGTTGAAACGTGTGCCACTGCCTTTATGGAGAAGTTGGAGCAGAAATTTGAGACAAGGTTTGATGCTTTGGAGTGTCAGATCACACAACTAAGGAATGAGATCACACTTGCCCAAGATGGAACACGAAATGGAGACACATCGACATTCTCTGAACCGACCAAGGTACACTCTCAGCAACAACAAACAGTTAGAAAGGGAAGAAACAAAAAACGTTAGTGTACAATATATGGTAAAAAACGGTGTTGTTAATTGTAATAGGTTAATGTTGTTAATGTATTTTGTAGGGTGAACACATGTATTAAGATTTTTGTTATGTATTATATTAAATGGATGTATGTTTATATGATGATGACTTTGTTATTTCATAGTTGTTTTAATAATTGTTTGGTGTACTTATTTTATTTTGTTAACAGGATGATATGTTTCATGGCGGCAAACAAGAAGATGCAGAGAATTTTTTTGACTTAAATTTTAGTCAAAGTTCAGATATTAATATGAACATGGACACTCAAGGTAAACCAATGGAAGGATTATCACAACACTCCAACGTAACGGGTTTAGACCCATCATCTTCTTCAAAAGCCCAAAAGCCAATTCCTTGGTGGACTCCTTCTACTTCATTTTGAGTCAACAGAGTGAAAATTCCAAAATATGCAAGTCCTTTTGGTGAGAACTGGACAACAAAACGTTGGAAAGAGCTACAATTGACAGATGATCCAATAGACCCAGATAAATTTGAGGATTCTCCATTGACATATGTGTCTGACGATTTGTGGAACCAGTTTTACGAGTGGTCTATGAAACCCATGTAAGTATTTTATTTTCTTACAAAATTTATAATTTTAACATTAAAATCATTGTTCAAAATTGATAATTTGGTGGTTGATTTTTTGTTTCAGTGATTTGAATATTGGTCCACATATGTTTTCTATGAAAATGGCTGACACAATAATGAAGCAGTCATAATGGTTTACCAATGAGGTTAGTAATAGTACAACTACTATTTTTTCAAATTTTATTAATCAATTAAATTTATATCAATGATGTTTTATTTCAGGAAATAGATTCACTTATGTATTTATGGCGAGAGCGAACAACTTTGCGCCGTTGGAAACCAGATCGTGTCGCTTTCATGACATGTTGGTTCTGCACACAAGTCAATACGTCATACTTGACATTTTTGGCTAACAAAAAAAGATTCGTGATGGATCAGTATTTGTTAGCTTATGGGAGCGGTGAGCTTCCAGCGCATGGCCGAATAAGAAAAGTGTGGGGAGTGGACATTGATCGTATCTATTTTCCATTGAATGTCAATGGTAATCACTGGATTTCCATGTGCGTAGACATCCATGAAAGAAAAATTGAGGTTTGGGATTGTGGTGGTCATAATCATCGAAGTGTAGTTCAAAAATTTGCTATCATGATTCCAAAGATTGTGAAGGCAGTTCAGTCTTCCACTACCATGAAGCAGCTTACTGTGAACCCATATTCCATCAAACATGTGCCAATGAAACGAAGACTAAACAAGACTTGTTGTGATTGTGGAGCATATGCCATTAAATTTATGGAGTGTCATCTACTAGGTCTAGACATCTCTTTAGTTGATGATGAGAACATCTTGGGATGCCGATATAACTTAGCGGTTGATCTTTGGCAAGCTGTAAATGATCCAGAGTTGGTGGATCGAATGTCGAAGTATGACCCACCTCAGATCCATTCTTCTGATTGTATTAACATAGTTTGAACATTGTGTTGGTTATCTTTTTGTACATAAATATGTCTTAGTTTTTAGTTCATGTTTATTTTAGTAACATTTTAGTAGTTTTATGTTTTATTCTTAGTCTTGTTTGAGGTCGTGAAATCCAACAATAATTAATACAATGTTTTAATAAACTAATAAAAACCAAAATACAAATTTATTCCAAAAATCCAGCAATAAGAAATACAATGTTTTAATAAACTAATAAAAACCAAAAGAAAAATTTATTCCAAAAATCCAGCAATAAGAAATACAATGTTTTAATAAACTAATAAAAACCAAAACATAAATTTATTCCAAAAATCCAGCAATAATAAATACAATATTTTAATAAACTAATAAAAACCAAAATAAAAATTTATTTCAAAAATTCAGCAATAATTAATACAATATTTTAATAAACTAATAAAAACCAAAATAAAAATTTATTCCAAAAATTCAGCAATAATTAATACAATATTTTAATAAACTAATAAAAACCAAAAGAATTTTTTTTTCCAAAAATCCAGCAATAATAAATACAATGTTTTAATAAACTAATAAAAAGCAAAATAAAAATTTATTCCAAAAATCCATCAATAATTAATACAATGTTTTAATAAACTAATAAAATCAAAATACAAATTTATTCCAAAAATGTGAAAATCAAAAATCCAGCAATAATTAATACAATGTTTTAATAAACTAATAAAAACTAGATTGCAACATCACATGACCTTCTTTTGTGTCCTCCTCTACCACAACGGCTGCACTTGTACTTTTTAAACGTTTGTGATCCTTGTGATGTTTTTATCTTGTCTTCAAATGATTCATATCTTCTTTTTCTTCTTCTACCAGCACTTCTACGTGTTTCAGGTGGTAGCACCTGGGAATGTTCAACATCTTCAGGAACATGCCATTCTTCTGACGGGACAGGTATAGGATTAATGCTTTCCTCGTACGCACTTCTCCAAGCAGTAGTCGTGTATAATTCATCTGTGAATCGGTGTATCTCCATACTTCTTGAAAAAATAGCTGGAATAGCATGTCTGCAAGGGATTTTTCCTAAATCATACTTTCCACATGTACAAGTTCTTCTAGCTAAATCAACGAGACAATCATACTTGTCCCCTTTAACAAGAGAGCTGTACTCATTAACTGGAAAAACCTTAAATCCTTTTGCCTTCTGAATCCTTCTATTAATCTTGTTCTCCACCTTTATCGTCAATGGATCTTTCTGATTTGAGCTCAACAGTCTACGCTCAAAAAATCACCTTGTAAGTGTTTCCCTTATACTATCTAATAGAGGAATCACAGGATACTCCCTAGGAGTTTTCAATACAGAGTTTATTGATTCTGCTGGATTATTCGTCCTTATGTCATACCTCAATCCAGGAAAATAACATCGAGCCCATTTTCTTACATCTGCGCTCTGAAGGTATGTTCCAACAGCCTGTCTCATTCTGCAAATTTCATCAAAAATCTCCACAAAATCAACAGCCCTATATGCTTTTGAAGCTCTTTCAACCATCCCTGATATTCCTCTTACCCTATAGTTCTTAACCACATTGCTTAGTAGATGATGAATGCAAATTCCATGTTTAGATCGTGGATAAACATTGCCAAGTGTTTTGATAATAGATGAGTTTCTATCTGACACAAATGCTAAATCAGGATCATCACCAATAACAATCTTTAACTGCATGAAGAACCACTCCCACAAATTGTCATTCTCTGAATCAACAACCCCAAATGCAATTGGATAAAGATTAGAATTACCATCTACAGCTGTAGCAACAAGTAGAACTCCTTTGTATTTACTTTTAAAAAAAGTACCATCTACTACAATCACCTTCCGAATTGCCTTGTAGAACCCTCTCACAGATTGACCAAATGAAAGAAACAAATATTTGAATCTACCATCAGTTTCAGTTGTGTAATGAGTATGTGTACCCGGATTAGCTTCTTTCAGAATGTGCAAGTATTTTGGTATTTTGCAAAAACTTTTCTCTGGCATTCCTCTTACTGCTCCAACTGCATACTCACGGGATTCCCAAGCTTGGGAATAAGATATTTCACATCCATGCTCCTGGCGCATATACTCAATAATTTCGTTCGGTTTTGACCCTTCTTTAACACCTTCTTATTTATGCATGATCATATTTCCAATTGTCTTCGCAGAAGCTGTTTTCCCATAAGAGCTTTTATTTGAAGGAGCACAAGTATGTTCGGACACACACTTATTGATTATGTAGCTTCTAGATCTAGCTAAACATTCTGCACGAAGACTCCATCGACAATTGTGATCTTTACAGAAAGCGGATCACCATCTTCTTGTTGATTTTACCACCTTGTAGTCAAAGTTATATTTTATAGCATAAATTTCCACAGTTGATTTCAGTATGTCTTTACTTCTGAAAATTTGCCCCTTCTTTACGCAATCAGCCAACCAAAAATCACCTTTCTTTTCATGGTATTCCTTGGTTTCTGATCCTGAACCATCATCACCATTATCACCATGAATATTAGTGTATTTGGCCTTGCCTTTGAGATCATCATTCATCTTTGGAGAATGGCAAAATTCTTCATGATTATCTCTAACATTACCATCATCTTCAGCATGAATTGAGTTAGAAGGCTCCTTATTCAGATCGAATTTGTTGTTTCGATTGTCAACCATACCCGCAAATGACACACACAGGTAGATGGATGGATTCTTCTTCATATATCCAACAAAGCTACTAACTTGTCGATCATTGGAAATAACAACTGGGGGAACTCCTAAGTTATTGATCTAAGAACTTGGAAAATAATTTAACTCAGCACTAACAATCTTCTGGTCCATTCCAAAATCTTTAAAAACCATCATATTCAATTGCTGAAACGTAGTACAAGTTTCCAAGGTAAGTAATCTGCCTCTTTTTTCCTTATCAACAATGAACTTCCACTCATTATTTTTATTCCGTCTCCAAACACCACATGTTACATAGATATGGATCATTTGATTTGATGAGAAAGAAGAAGAAGAAGAGAAGAAGATCGATGAATGGAAAAACACATGAAATCACGACATCCAATGAAACTTTACGTCAAGAACATGATCAATCTGAATAAAATTAGTTAAGATTGCTTCCTAGATTTTCTCAAGATTTAAAAACATAAAATAACTAAAATATAGAATACATATTCTAAACATGATACAACATAGACAAAAGGTTATAACATAAATTGTAACCATTTAGAACATATAATAAAGGTAAGAACCGAATGTTCTATCTACGATATATGATAGAGTAAAAGATAGAACATAGGTAAGCCATTTTCTAAATTTTTCTACAAAGAAGTAGAATACCTAGAATATGTATTGTATTTTTTAAATAACAATGCATGTTGGTTAGCACTGAGACATATGTATTCTATATTAAAATAGATCATAGATAAAAACTTAGAATATGAATGCTAAATTAAATAAAACGTTGAAGACAAGTTAGGATATGCATTATATCCTTGTAAAAGGAGTTATAATATACATTCTAACAAATCTAGATCAACACATACAAATTTTTTTCAATTTCTTTTTATTTATATCAAATAATATAAAATATTCTCATAATTGTATTATTTTTTAAATATTTATCTGAACTGTATATATTTTTAAAAAACTATTTTCATTATTGTGAGGATATTTATGTCTAAAACTGACAAATTATTGCAAAGGTATAATGGGACAAACACATTCTTATTATGGCCTATTTTTCCAATTTCCCCATAAATTAAAGGGTTACATCACATCCGCCAATACAGCTTTGAGGAACATACACAAAAGTTTATTTTTTAATGAGAGTTTTAAGCTGGAATTGCAGAGGTTTAAGAAGCAAAGGGACACAAAGTTACCTTAGCGAAGTCTGGTATAAACATAAATCAGATTTTTTTTTTATCGAAAAAAATCAAGACTTTGCTTTTGTTCAAGGTTTTCAATCACATTTCGGTTTTGATAATTTAATGACAGTGGATCCAAATGGTAAGAGTAGTAGGTTCACTTTTACTACAACAATGAATATCAGATTAAGATTCTTTTTCTAGTAATAGAATGATCAATGTCAAGGCGTTTGTTCTTGGAAAAAAAATTTTCCTCACATTTGTTTATGGATAACCGGTTCAAAAATTAAGAAAGCAAGTATGAAAGCGGCTAACAGGTATGGTTTAGTGAGATCTGAACCGTGGTTTATAATTGGAGATTTGAATGAGATTACCGAAAATTATGAAAAACAGGGTGGCTCTGTGAGAAGCGCATACTCATTTATTCCTTTTAATAACATGAATAGAAATAGTGGTGTGTTGGAGTTTCCAGCTCGAGGGAATCAGATATCCTAGCAAGGAAGAATAGGAACAAAAATGAGTAGGTGTCGACTGGATCGCGCACTAACAAACAAAGATTGCCATACTCTTTTCGCATGCTCTCATACATAATACTTAGGTATGGTAGGTTCGGATCATAGGCAAGTTGTGGCTTAACTTGAGGGCAAAGTCCTCATAAGGCGAGGACAGTTCCGGTTTGATAAGCGATGGATTGGACAAGAAGGTTTTATGGAATCCATTGGTATGGGCTGGGCGAAATCAACTATTGACAGAGCTGAGAACTTTGTTACAAAAATTAGTAATTTTCGTCACGAAATTGCTAGGTGGAAGAAAAACCGCTGGTATTGATTGGCTCTACAGTTGTTTAACTAAATGCATTTTCTTGAAAATTAAGATGCCCGTCGGAAATAAAACATTTTCTGTGATAAATTGTGTCAGGTTGCTTAGCAGTAAAGAAAAATCTGAGCTCGAGGGAAATGCAGGGTGATGTGCAGTGCGCTAGATTTGGGGAATTGGAGAAATCAATAAACCATGTGTTTTTTGAATGTCTACATGTGATTCAAATATGGACACTATCAAAAGTCTCATCGAGTTCAAACACTTTTCCTACTTACTCACTATTCACAAATATGGATAATTTGTTTTGGAGAGTAGTACCGCAAATGTATGACAATCAGTTTGCATGGATATTATGGTACATTTGGAAGGGACAAAACAACAGTCTTTAGATACATGGATGTAGATCTCACGTATACTTTAAAATTGGCAGAAACAGAACCTTTACTTTAGAACGAGGCACAAGCATCAATACCACATAGGGTAACTCAAAACTCAGGGATAAAGGCTCCGACTTTATCATCCATACCAGGACGATGGTGTTTTACAGATGAATCATGAAAAGATCAGGAAAAAAAATCAGGCCAAGACTGGTATAACATGTTGGAAGGTTTTGAGGGATTGATGGGGTCAAGAAACATTAGAGCTAATATGTCACCCTTTCGTTTAAAAATAGAAGCGTTAATTTGGGCAAAAAAATGCATGAGAAATTTACGTCAGTCTCATGTCACATTTGCAACAGATTGTTCTCAATTGGTGAAGATGGTTTCAGAATCAGAAGAATGGCTAGCATTTGCAAGTTATTTAAAAGATATAAAGAACTTAAAAGAAAGTTTCCACAACTCAGAAATCATTCATATACCAAGAATACAAAATTTAAAGGCAGATAGCCTTGACGCAGTGCCAAGAAGCAACCATTTTTTGTCATTCACATGGATTCAAAGTTAGCAATTTAATTTGCAGAGTCTTAAAAAGTCTCTTTAAGTTGATGATAAAAAAATGATATATATCTTTCTCTCACATGTTTGAATCACTTTGTTATTTCTTTTTTTGTTTTAGATAGTGAGCCTCATTTCCTAACTTTTTATTTTCAATTTTTATATTATCCTTTTCATTTATCTTTTAATTTAAATTTCTTTTTTATTTTCTTTCAAAGTGTCAAAAAAATTTTGAAATGATTCGAGAAAGTATTTATGTGTAATAATATATTGAGCTCCACCTAAATTGAAAGTTTGTATGATTCATTTATTGCATTTAATATCCAGTGACTAAAGAATCCGACCAATAAAATCCAATTTGTCAACCTTTTGTACTACTTCCTCCATTTTATATTACTTGTCGTTTTATGTTTATGCACACATATTAAGAAAACATATAATTTTATATATTTTCAAAATAAAAATACAATTACCTATATACCTAATTATATTTCAACTAATAAAAAATAAACTAGAGAATCTTATTAATGAATTTTATATTGAAACTCTAAAACGACACTTATTTTGAAACAAATTTTTTTCCTATAACGACAAATAATATGAAACGGAAAGAGTACTATATTATAGTCATTTTTATTATGTTTTGTTACTTCCCAATCTCCGATCAATATTATCTCATTACTTTTTGATATAATAAGAAAAATAAAACACATTAAACTTCTAATTGTTTCAATATAATTTTTGAATTTTTAGGCTATACTAGATATTGCTTACTCTTTTTTTTAAAAAAAAAACTAGTTTTATAAATATTTAAAATTAGTATTTGGTCCTTAATCTTTACACTAAGAGCATTTTTAACCCACTATTGTTTTTACCTCTATATATTATAATAGAGAAAAAAATATTTCATCCCATCTCTATTTCTTCTTCTAATAGAAAAACACATTAAAGAAAAAAAACATTTATGTTTTCAAATTACTATATTTTAAAATAAAAATAAAAAATATATTGGAGATGGTCTGACTTATTTTGTCACCAATTCATAAGGTTAGTTATGGCTAGGTTATGGTGTCAAATTACCAGCTTCAACACCTATTTAATTTGAATTTTTGACAACGAAATAAAATAAATTTGACTTTCCCCTTTTCCCTTTTTGCCTAACTTTCACCTAAATTAATGTAACTTATCCTTTTTATAAACTAGCAATTTTGATGAAAAGATCGCATAAATATATTTGAGTCCGACCACTACTGAACTTTGCATATATATATATTCTCACATACACGGCCATAAATATACTCAAATTTGTCCATATAACATTTTGTTATTTCAAGACAACAAAACTATAGAAAAAATCTTTCTACAAAAAAATTATACAAGAGTGTGAATCACAGTAAATGTAGATTTACTAATGGAAAAAAGAGTGTTGACGGACTTTCGTTTTGAGGACTGTGTCTGCCAAAGGTACAACAAGGCTCTATTTCTATGGCATTGCCGTAGTTAATAATGATTCACAATACGTATATACATGCATACACATTAGACATACATGTATATATACATAGAGAGAGATGATGTATTAAAGTGAAACATGATGTCATCAAAAGTGAGTCTCTTTCCTGTAAGGAAAGTGATCTCAACTGTTGATTTTATATTTTCCTTCTGATGTATTTTGTGAGGATAAGAGAGAGATGATTCTCTTCACAATTTGTGGTGGTCCGGAGATTTCTGGTCCAGTAGTTTCAAAATTCTAATAGCTGCTGGCAGTTTGGTGTTTCTTGAGATTTTTACAAGTTTGAAATGTGTAACAAATGTCAACCAAATCCATGATATATTCTCTTTTTAGAACTTTTTTTTTTGCATTTTATAAATAAAACTGTTAAAACTTTAAACCAGTATTCCAACGATGTTTCAACTAATGGTTAAGACTATCAACAATGATAAAAACTTAAACCCTATTCTTACTTTGATAACTCATATCAGTTTTTTTCTTTTACACCTATTATTTCATTTCTTATAAAATATTGTTTATATGTTTAAATCAAATAAAAACAAGTTTGTAAGGTTTTAAAGATGATAATTTTGATATAAAATTAACGAAATATAAAATTAACAAAAAAATAAAATAATTTATTATCAAATAATTGATTTGATAATTGGGTGAAAAAGACAAAAGATATGTAGCAAATAAAAAACAATACTAACATGCCGCATGCCACTTTTGATCTCATTTAGTTGATTTTTTCAACATATGATTTTCGTTTTTCGTTTTTCTTTTTATTCAACTTCTTATGCACCACATTCAACTGTTTAATTTTTATTCTTTTTTAATTGTCCATGGTAGATGGTCTAATTAGTGACAGAAATTTAGAGTCACAACAACAAAAGACTTTACATGATATAAAAGTCCATAACTGATAATAACTAACAAGATTTTACCCAAAAAAAACACAGCTAACAAGAATACAAGATATTTGATTTCAAAACTCTAATGTGGTATAATTGGTTCGACTGTTGCGTACATCAGATTCGATCACTATACAAGTTATCGATTCGATAATCTTGTAAGATTTTAAGTCTAAAAGCTTTTTATGTTCTCCATTCCAATGGAAACATTACATTTTTTTTTAAAAAAAGAATGACTTGAGAAAACCTATCTAAAATTGAATGAATAACTTAGATTGATTTATATTTCAGAGTTTATTTTGGTTCTGGAGTGAAAAACCAGAGAAGAATATGAACATGAGGACTCCGTGTAGCTACACTTTTGATTAGTTTTTGGCTTTTCCACTGCAAATCACCAATTTCTGAATCAGTCTCTACTACCCTCCTTACCCGTCCATGGGTTCAGTAACGGTGTCTTTGGCTCCATTGATCTGTTAATAGAGAGAGAAATCAAAACAAATGGATTCAGAGGAATGTAAAGACTTGGGTTTATGCGAGTAATAATCCTCACATAACCCACATGACAAGTAGCTTCTGATGGGTGACCTATAGAGGCTTCAAGAGAGTGTGCTCCACGTACATCATATGTTAACAAAAAAAGTTTGTGGCAATGTGTTTGGGTAGCAAAGAAACAAACCTAAGGGGATCAAATCTGTGGAGAGGATTCTCCTACTGGACAGCAAGCGGAGCAGACATAAGCCTCCGTCCGCCAATGAAGTTTAACACAGTAGGTGTGATACCATTCGCCACCTTGACTACAAGAAACCATGAATCTTGAGTTGTATGGCTTTAGGAAAACGCAGTGTAACATACTTCATAAAGACTGCATCAATCAACATAATAATACAAACAGTTTTAGATAACAGTAAAGGTTGTGTTGTGCTTATTAATATTCATTTTCTTGCTAACCTGAAGTTCTTCTTCTGAAATGACAGGAAAGTTTTCACCCTCAGAGATAAGCTCAAATACATCTTCCAAGGCAAGAGTACCAGAGTCAGTCACCACCTGCAAACAAAACCAGTAGCTCTCGTTAAGTATTCCAAAGTGGTAGCAAGCAAGTTACTGAGAAACCGTGTGTTGGTCATGTACTTTTATAGCTCGTTTTGCCCGCTCTTGTCCCGTGTCTTTTAGCTCCACAAGTCTCTTTCCTAAGTGATACTCTTCAGGTAATATTTTCAGTGTTTGTCACTGCCAAGAAGAAAATAACCGAAACTCATCAACCAGATCATTGTGGTGTCAAACTATTTATTGAAATAAGGAATCTCACTATGCGTAGGAAGTTGATATATTATCAGAACATACCGCTTTTAAATGCTGCTGAATTTTCTGTAACGAGGGCTTTCCAAGATCTTCTGGTAGCTGCCATTTTAAGACGAACTTACACGATCAGAAAGGGGTACGTAACCACAATTCAAAACCAGTTTAAATTCAATGCCCTATTTTTACCTCAGGGAAAGGTGAACTAGAGCCTAACAAGATGGTCTTATAACACCATACTAATTTTAAACTTGCCGTTTGAAGTTTGGGAACTTCTTCTAAATTAAGACCAAGGTACATACCAGATGTTCTAGAGGAGTCCACTCTGGTTATTAAATCCACAATCTTCGAAAGGGTCTTGATATGCTTGCCATCTTCTGTTTTTGCAGTGTCTAGCAAATCTTCATTTTCTTGCAAGAGCAGATGATTATCACACTGCCACCTTTTGCAATTAAGCAGCAATGTTTCAAGAATCCTTGGCTCTTGAAGCTGAACTCTTAAGCGATTCAGACTGAGCAACCAGGTCCTGCCAAAAAATAAGCGTTGAATACTCCATAATCACATGTTACAGAAAAAAGAAAAAAGAAACCAAAATAGGCACAGGAGGTAGCAAACTTTTAATACAAGAAGTTCAAGCAGATAACACGGCAGGGGCGGACGCAGGCAAGCCCGTCTCAAAAATATTTTGAGCCCATGACAAATGTTATAAAAAAAGTTATTCATATATATAACTATGGTAATTTAAAAATTTTAGACCCATATTATTTTTTAAATAAAAATTGGATCTTTTTCAAAAAATTTAGGCCCATATTACTTTTTTAAATAAAAAAGGCTCAGAATGAATTTGAAGCCAAGTTTCAGCCAACAAAATTGTGTTCTTTATGCCCTTCAGAGAGAGGGCAAAACGACATCAATGTTGACACACATCTTACGAGCAACATATTTTTATTGAATAAAAAAAATAGAAATACTAAGCATAAGATGGATAAAAATAAAAAAATTATAGGTTGAACATAAAAAAATAGAAACATTTTCTACGATATCTTCTTTTAGTTTATTTTTACAAAAATAACACACAAAGAAGAAAATGACCAAAATATTTTATTAAAGAGGTAAATAATTTTTTTTACCCATAGGGTTAAATAATCTAGACTTATGGTTTAAAGTTAAGGGGCGAGGTTTTGGGGATGGGTTTCAAATTTTAAAAAATAAAAAATAAATATTAATATTTTCAAAATAAAAAAAAAACTATTTTGGTCATTTTCTTTGTTGAGGACTATTTTATTGATAAAAACTTAAAAATGCTATTTGCGAAAATTACCTTTAAAATACCTTACGAAAAATTTAAGGTTGTATATCTGAGTTTCGCTAGCACGGATACTGCTTGCTCTCTCCTCCCAACACCGTGTTGTTGACAAAGTTCCATAGATATCAACAAACATCTTCTCCACTTTAATTTGTACTCTGGAAATATAAAGTCTTGGCATGATAGTAAAATGGAACGGAATATTACAGATCCCATAGTCATATATTTTTGGAAAACGTACACAACAGCTTCCGAGAGCTGCGGCTCAGTTAAATCCAGAGACCTTCTTGCAGCATAAACCTACATCAATATAAAAAGTTGCATCAAAAATATGAACCATTGAAAAGAGCACTTGTAACATGAAACCTAATGCCATTTCATAATATAAAATAAATTTCCATGAATTTTACATTCGACATCAAATGATACAATGCAAAGAACTATTACAAACTGTATTAAGAATATCCTGATAATTGCTCGACATGAATAAGAGATACAATTCAAAAAAGAAAAGAGAAAAGAAAACATTTACCGTTTGTGCTTTTCCCGACAAGATGCCTTCTTCAATTCAACCTCAACAAGTGGGAGCCCTTCAACTATTTTAGATAGTGTGGTTAGGGTTAAGCTATGACTATGCATTGCAACAAAAAAAATAGTAGGGAACCACATAACAGACAGTAAAACAATATCTAAGTATAAAAGTAAGACCTTGAATGCCTAAGGATAATCCATCCTAAAGAAGGGAACTCATGTCACTGATTACCTTTCGTTGGTCCTTGTCTTCACGAACATCAACCCTTGTATCATTAAATTGTGAAATCCAAGACAAAGCGTCAATATGGTACTGCCTCAGGATATTCAGCTCAGGAATGTTAATACTACAAAAACCATCAAATTCATGAACCAACTCTTCCACATTCTGTACAGAAGAGAAATGAATGAAATCAGAAAGGTTCAGCAAGAGTGCTTGTTGATTTACCATGGGCTAATTCTGATTTCGTTAGCAAATCCAGGATCCCTTCCGTTTATGTAAGTTTCCACCTATAGCTCTAATATCTATTAAAGGGAAAGAACGATGAGAACACATGAACAAGTGACAGTGTTATCATTTTTCAGAATAATGATGATATAGTCACCTCTGACATTAGCTTGAAAATATCATACAATTCAATTCTAGGAGGCTTTGAAGCGGCGAGATAGCATCTCGCCCTTTAAGCTAACATCTGCCGACCCATGAAGAAAATAAATTATCAAATTCAAGGGTAAGATGTGAAAGGAAACCTGGAAAATCGAACCACTAGACTAGGATTATGCTCGTAACATTTGGAAACAAGGCAAAGGCAAATACATCAAGATTCATTATGGCGTCAGTCTTTAAAAGACCTTCGTGGATATGAAGGCATTAAGAAAAATACGGCCTAGATACCCTTTAGATTCATAAAGGTTGAAGACAATATATCTCATTTTTACTCTATATGGAATCATATGTATATAGTCCTTTTAACTCAAACACCACATAACAGAAATTTCGAGCTAGAGGAAAAGTGAATATGGATATGTCTGTCTAAACCATGGTTTATCTTTGTGGAAGATATTTTATTTGACAAGATCTTGTGTTTTCTTAGGGAGATTGGTGAACTAGAGACTTCGGAATGCAATAGCTCAAGCTGGATGATCTACAAGAATAAATCACTAATCAGAATGCATAACTTGAATGACTTTACTGGATTTAGTCAGATTGAACTATCATGTAACAATAATGCATTTTCTTAAAACTATGTGGGGAAGCTTTGTAATGGCATATTGTTGGGCTACTTGACAGAGAACAATCGATTTTCTCAGACAACTTTCTAGCCTCTTCAGCATATTCCTACACAGTAATGAAAACGTGCTAAGAAATTCATAACAAAATGGCAAACAGTGTTAACAATCTCAAGGAAAACTGGGACACTTTAGGTAGGTTAACCTTTAATTTAAGATGACCAGACTGAATGCAAGGAACAGGGTCAACTCTCAGCAACTCATAGATGAACTCCAAGTGAACGTTATCTGGATCATTGTTGGCTTTGCTTTCAACTTTTGAAAGACAGTCGCCAACAGCTTCAGCCCTTATATTTCCTTTGATCAAACTTTTGGCAACATCTCGTACCTATGTGACATATATATAATTTTTTCCCATAATTTACCCAAAGAGATATATATGAAATCATTCTAACAGATACTCAAAACTCACACAGTCCATCTCTGATCCACCCCAAAGAAATTGTTCTGCTTCTTTCAAAAGAGTGGCATATTCAACACTGGAAAATACATCGTGGAGAACCTTTGATGCTCGATGAAGCCAATCTTCAGCTAGTCGTGCCTGACAAACTTGTATTCCCTCCTGCTAGAAAAATAAAAGACATCAATTAAGTGTAATAAGATTCAAGTCCAAAGCAACCAAATATGATATATACAAAAGTCTAGGTCGATACCAGTACATACATATAAAGGGAAGACTTCTAGTTAATTATTACTAGGTTTTATCAAATCCTTACATCGAAAAGGTAAAGATGAAGAATGACTATGCTGCCGCTCATATAAATTAATTCCAACAACGAGAACAATAATTTACCTTTTTGTAAGAAGCACCTGATCGTTTGGTGCCTGAACTCGGGCATTGTGAATTTTTGGTTTCTTGAGTTTTAAAGTCACCAGACTTTTCAACTTCTTGTACCATTCCATGCAACTCGGCAAGGGTATGACGATATACCAGACACAGCCTTGTAGGTTCACATTCACAAAAATACTTCCAGTGCTGAATTCAAATAATAAAAGCTTATAGAAAATTGAGAAAAAAAAAAATCTGAAGAAACATCTGCCAGCAATAGAGCACCTTTAGAACCCTCAACAATTTTATATATTAAAAAGCCTAGCCAAAAATTATCCCTCTCTAAGAAGTTTGATATAAATATTTACCTCCAATCAAGCAAAAACAGATGGCCTGCAATTGCACACGATAGCAGAAAGATAGAGAAACTGCTGGCAGATGATGCAGGTCTTATCCTACAAATACCGTTATAAAGTGTCAACACATCAGAGTATTGTCTTATGAAAGCAAGCTAACATGAAAGAGTTGGGAAGCTTAACATCAAAACCAACAATATCTGATTGCAGAAAGAAAGACCTCTTCGATGCCCACATAATCAGGGCATTTATACATAAACATAGGAGAAGATCTCAAAATACCACTTTTCCATAGATGTTCCCTCCAAGTTTTTCCTTGCTATATATTCTGAGCAATTCTTTCTTCAAATGTATCGACGCTTTGCCATCACAGCAGTTTCCCTATAAGTAAAGACAATTAAAACAATCATGAAGGATGCATAAATGTATCCACGCTGTATCAGGTCACTCGGGGTAGAGAAAGATCTAACCTCGGATATTCAGTCTTATCTTGTGCTACAAACGTACTGAGGTGTTTCACGTTGAAGACATCAGAATAACGAGCATCTGGTGGTAACATAAGACGATAGGCGTTTGCATTGATCTTCTCGAGAACCTCTAAGGGACCAACCTTTCGAGACTTCAGTTTATTGTAGTCGCCTGGTGAAAAATGTTCGCGAATAAGGACTGCCCAAATGAGATCACCAACTTTGAATTGCACATGTCGACGGTGTCGATCTGCATTTGCTTTATACTTTGCGGAAGAAAACTGTAAATTATCATGGACCTAAGTGTGTACTGTTGAAACATTGTCCACGTAGTCCATCGCTTGTCCATGATCGCGTGTTATATCTTGAGCGACACCAAGATCAATCCGACCGCGAGTAATGATGCCATAAACCACTCGGAAAGGACTGAAGCGCTTACTCTTGTTCGCTGCATGATTATAGGGGAACTCCACCTGACATAATACTGAACCCCAACTGCAAATTTTTCGATGACCAAGCAACGAAGCATATCACCCAACATGCGGTTTGTGACATATGTTTAGCCATCGGTCTGTGGGTGGTAAGCGTAGCTCATATCAAGGCTTGTACATAGTAGATGCCATAATGATCACCAAAAATGACCAAGGAATCAGGAGTCTCTGTCTGATACTATTGATAACGGCAAGCCACATAGTCTATAGATCTCACGAAAGAAAATGACCACAACTTGTACCGCACATGTAGTCTTCTTGCAAGGAATAACTCAGCCATCTTCGAGAAACGATCAACCACCACAAAAGTCGAATCATGCCCCCATTGAGTTTGTGGAAGACCCAAGATGAAGTCCAAACTAACATTAATCCATGGTTGAGTAGGTATAGGAAGAGGGAGATACAAACCGTTGTTAGATGCATGACCGTTAGACTTGTGGAAAATGACACACCTCTTGATGAATCGTGACACATCGCGACATAATGATGGCCAGAAATACACATCCATGACTAATTGAAGAGTTTGATCGCGACCGACGTGTCCCTCCTTGTGTAATTCTTTAATGATCTTGAGGTGCAGGCTGCTCTCCGGAATACATAGTCTAGTGCCGCAAAAGATATAGCCTTCACGGAGTAGAAACTCAGAACGCAGGACTGCTTGCAAAGATGACCACACCGGTCCAAAGTATGGGTCTTTTTCGTAAAGGTCAGGCAAGATCGCAAAACCCGGAACAAAGACTTGTAAAGTGGCGACCAATGAGTGATGACGACTTAGGGCATATGCGACTTTGTTGGATTTGCCGGGTTGCTGCTTAATCACAAAAATGAATTGCTGCAGAAAAGCTATCCACGATGTATGATGTGAAGAAATCTTATCCTTACTTCCCAAATATTTTAAAGCATCATGGTCCGTGTATAATATGAACTCCTAATTGGAAACAATAATGCCTCCAGTGATTAATAGCTTGAACAATAGCATAAAACTCAACATCGTAAGTATTTTATCGAGCACGGGAACCAACAATCTTTTCACTGAAAATGCAATAGGGTGTCCATGCTGACTCAAAACCCCACCAATTCCGAGCTTACACGCATCGCAGTGGAGATCGGACACTTGTGTGAAGTCTGGTAGTGACAATATTTGGGCTGACACCAAACATTGCTTGAGAGCTTCAAAGGCTTTGTTAGATTATGGCGTCCAATTAAACGATGTGCCCTTCATACAATCAGTTAGAGGAGCTGAAAATTGCGGATGTCACTGATAGAACAAGGAATAGGCCATGACTTAATCACGTCTACTTTACTCGGATCTACCTGCAAGCCCTTGGTAGAGACGATGTAGCCTAAGAACAGTACATGGTCGACTCCAAAGATACACTTGTGGTGAACCGCGTAAAACTTCTCACGCCTAAGAACTTCCAACACGTCTCTCAAATGGGGAAGGTGACTAGACAAATCATGGCTGAATATCAAGATGTTGTCAAAGTAGACAACAACATATTTGCCAATGAAGGGACGAAAAGCCTGATTCATGACTCTCATAAAAGTATTTGGCGCATTTGAGAGTCCAAACGGCATGACTGTCCATTCAAAGAGACTTTATTGTGTCTTGAAATCTGTCTTCCATTCATCTCCAAGTCGTATACGAATTTGATGGTACCCACTTTTCAAATCGAGCTTTGTGAACATTGTTGCTCTGCTGATGTAATCAAGGAGATCATCTAAGAGCGGAATTGGAAACCGTAACAAACTGTTTTTTGTTAATTGCATGACTATTCACACACATACGTCATAATTCATCTTTTTGGAATTAGTAATGTGGGAACACCTGCTGGACTCAAAGTTTCTCGAATATGACCTTTGTGAAGTAATTCTTCAACTTTTTGTCTTAGTTCATCGTGTTCTTGCGGACTCATATGATAATGAGGTATATTAGGAAGCACGGCATTTGAGACCAGGTCTATGTGGTGTTGAATCTAAACTATTAAAACTGAAGTACATTTAGTACTTAATCCTAATTTTTCCTAAATAATTACAACTACATGTCACTGAGTTATAATTACAATCTATTTAAAATTATTATTAATTATTTATCTACCTAAATATTCTCTAACTAATAGAAGGAAAGATTTTGAATATGATACGTGTGATTCACTTTTAAACAACTACTATTTTATAATTTAAAAATAGTGCTATCAATTTTAAGTATATAAAATAAATATTTCCAAATATCAATATTAAATATTTTAAGGTTACAATCTCCTCAAATCTATCAGTTGAATATAATATTGAATTTATAAGCCAATCACTTATTTAACTGATTTAAATTTTAACTCAAAACAACATAATATATTAGTAATATTATATTAAATATTTATTTAAATCATACATGGAAATTATTTTAACACAAATTTAACTCAACATAATATATTTATTAACATTTTTGAAACCAGACAGCATTGACTCCACATTATAGCTGAGTCAATGGTCGGATCAGTCCAACCGGTTCAACCGGATTTTAAATTTTAATCTAAATTTTAATTAAGTAACTATATATATATATATATATATATACCTAATAAAACTGATAGAATTTTATATAATTGTTAGAATCTAAAAATGATATGGAAATAAAATAAAAATTCAAACAATATTAAAATATGATGAAAGTTTATTTATTCAGATATATATTAAAAATAATATTATTTTGTGAATTTTTTTTTAAAATTTTGCAATTTGTTTTTTATTTTTAAATTAAATTTGAGAAAATTGGATTTTAATATCGAGCCGAATCATCGATTCTAACGGGGTTGATCGGTTTTTGACCATCTTTACCAGTTTAACTCAAATCTGATTTTTAACACAATTCAGAACAAGTGAGTCTCGGACCGGCCAGTCTGGTCCGTCTTTCAAAATACTGAAATTTATACATAGATCTAGTCATTATTATAAATAGATAACATATCCAACACATATCTAATTTAAGAAATATATATACAACATGATCCAATAATACAATATATAGTCTCAATAGTAAACTAAAGTAGTACAAATGCAACTATTAAATTTTTGTGTTTAAAAATGTTTAAATATTTATTGTCAAACAAACACCCGTGCAGGAGCGCGGGTCAAGCTCAAGTATCACTTAAAGGAGGAGGATCGCTTGGTAGTTCCATGGGCAAGACGTCACTTAACTCATTAAGTAGTGGGGGTAATTGTTGATGGTGGTTCTTCAGCAACCGGGGCTGGTGATGGAGTGGCGACCAATGCCCAGACAATGACAGCATCGGTAATTTTCTTTTCAAAATCAGAGTTGGGAAGAGTCAATAATGATTTTGATGTCGACGAGATGTCCGGTTTAGAGAGACTAGTCAAACACAAAACTATATGTGTTAGCTTTTCCTCGATGAACTGCATCATGATCGAACTTCCAAGGTCTTCAAAGTAACAAGTGTCAGGCGTCCATAGGGATCACATTGCATGTTGTTGAGTCTTTGTAGTGACAAATAGAAAAGGAAACAATAACTTGTTTAGTAATGTTGATTTTGGTTCCGTTGTTGAGCCATGCAAGGGTGTATGGTAATGGACGAGGCATAACATTGAGACCTAATTTTTGTGTTGCTTCATAAGACATGACATTTGTGCAGATTCCAGAATCGATGATGAGTTTGCAGACACGTCCATTGATAGTACATATTGATTGAAATAAGTTGGTACGAAGCCATGATTCGTGTGCGGCCCTAGGTAGTAGACAGTTACGTCGCAGGACCAAGTTTAGGTTTGTATCCCCTTGTATTGTGTCGATTGACTCATCGTTTCTCTCTCCGTCATCATCATAATGTGGTTCCTCGCCGTCTGCATCTTGGATGTTGAGTCCCTGTTTTTATTTTTAGGACATGCCATTTGTATATGGCCACGTTCTCCACAAGCGAAACAGCGAAGAGCATTGGTGCGTTCTGGACGCGAGTTGGTGATTGTGTCCGCGTTGTTGGGAAGTTTCTGAATATCAGTTATTGTTGTGACACCATCCATAGCAGTGTGTCCTTGATTTTTGTTTAGTGATGATTGTTGAAAGAGATTTCGTGTTGTTGACGTCCATGAGGGGCAAAGTTGCAGCTCCATGGAGATAGCTCGCTGGTGAGCTTTTGATACTGTAGTTATATTGAATTGAACCAACGCTACTTGCAATTGTGATTAGAGTCCTCCGATAAAGCGTGAAATCAATTGATGTTGCGTTTTACCTGAATTCATCCTTGCGGTCATATAGAGAGAAGTTCAAGTTTTCTCCAGCTTTCGGTTAAATCCGATGCATGAGACAAAAGACCAACCATTCTGATGGAGGAAAGACAAGGTATTCTGATGGAGGACGCTAAAAATCCGAGCTTTACAGAGGAAATCAGCTTCTCTGGTCTATATGGCGTAAATAAATTAGCAATTACTTATTGCTTTTTGAAATGACCAGTGAACAGAAAAATATTTAAAAGGGAAAAAACTGCACGTGGACAGCAATAGCTAGAAGAAGGCTATGAACCAAATATAAGTACCTTTGACTATAGCCTCCCCATAAACTTGGCTCACTTTCAGAAGTATCAATATCAAATGATGTACCCGTCATGTGCTAAACATTATCAGGAGATTTCACTTTATTATGTCAGTATATATCAAACATATCTGTGAAGGAAAAAAATAGGTAAATCACGTACACTATCGATGAATCCTATGCGGGAACATTTACCAATCAATCATTAGTTGATGAAGAAGAAGACATGTCAAGCAACACATTCAAGGCCTAAGAAGAAAAGATTATTAAGCTCTAAAATACATAGCCGGATCAGTACCAACATATTTCAGGAGCCTTTTCCTGTAAATATACCAATATTGCCTCATGTAAGTCTCAAAACAATATGCTTACCATGTTGATATTGTGGCCACATTGACCTGCAAAAAGAGAGATACTTTCATGTCAAACAACTAAGTCTCTTCTCATGGCACATTCAGTATGTTATTAACTCATAGAGGACATCTCTAACAACAGCCATGCTAAGCTCACAATCATCTCCAAGCATTGAAGTTAGAAACTATTCACCGTTCTCTATATCCTTAGATTTCTTTCCAGAGAGCTCTTTAGACCTTTCCACAAAAGGAAACTCTTTTTTTTTCAAAATGTTTGGCTTCAAGTAATCCCTGGCAATCATGGAAGACACCATCCATGTTGCAGCAATAACTCTACTCTGCTTGCTTCTCTTTAACCATCTCTCTCTCTGGTCAGGTCTTCGCCGCAGCTGGAGCTTGAACCAGCCCCCTACTCAGAGGTAGACCCGGTTTCCTGACCAGAACTCATAAACGGGTCATCGCTGTTTTCCACCAGATCTATCAAAGTCTCAGTGGCTTTGTTCAAATCTTTGGCTGTCTCTTTATAAGCAGTCGTGGCTTCCTCCATGGAAACTGAGAAAAAGGCTTCCATTAATGAATTGATGAAAGGAGCACCGGTTAGGACTTCATCAATACTGGTTGGTGGGATGAAACGAATGATGAATGGATTATCAGTGGTCTTGAACATGTTAATGCTCTGTGCAACCTCAAAATGTTCGACTTTGACAATGGAACCAACTTTCAAAGATGGCCAGTAGGGATTGGCACGTCCGGCGGGAATAAAGTCATGGATCACGGAATTCAGCACATTAAAACAGATAATATAATTCAAGCAAGAATCAGACAATCCATTAAAGATAATTCTATTAGATAAGTGTGATAGATCGAAGATATCCTTACCTTTTCAAGAAAGAAAAGTGTGATTCCCATAAATTCACCGCCTTTCTTGATGTTGCGGGAGTTCCAAAAGCGGAGGAGGCGACCAACTATGGTCTGATTAGTACGAGCAAGCCGGAAAAAGGACACTGGTTTGAGCAACTGGAGAGCAAAAAGAGATATTTTTGAGAAAATGTTGTAAGGTAAGCCTCGTAAAGGAATCAATCATTTTTTCGAGATACAGATTTCCTCCATTAAAGATGAAGTTTATATAAGGAGGCTGTAGGGAGATGTTACGAATCAGGAACATTTATGTTGAAATGATTTAAAATAAGGAGCTGCGGAGTTTCCCGAAGATGAAAAGCTTACGAAAAGACAAAGGGTCAAACTGCGTTTTTCAGATCTGTCTAAGGCGATGAAGAAAACCTTATTTTATGTGGAAGACGATGACGCTTGACTCTAATTGTTATGGGTCTTTTTTTTTTTTTTTTAGTGATGAAGCCAATTTCATATGACGCAGCTCATTAGTCTTAAATCATAATTAGACCGTTTTCCATTTAAAATATATAATTTTTTTTAAAGGAAAATTGCCAAAACAAAACCAAAATTTGGGATGGTTTCCCTCTTAGTATAAGACCATCAATAAGTTGTCCCTATAGTATACTATTTTTCATAATCCCAAAACTAACCATTCGTTAATCAAAATTATACACAAATTAAAACAAACTTTAAAAAGTTTAATGAAAAAGATAAAAATAAAAAATTTAAAAAAGGCAAAAGAAATATACAAAAATTATAAAAGATAAAAACAACAAAAGACCCCAAATGTCCCGTAACTCTAATTTCTTTTGGTTTCTCCGCCTCTCTCTCTCTCTCTGTCCAGAGGAACAAAACGCGATTTTGTGTCTTCTCCGATGAAATCCATCACGTGGTTGCACTTAATTCCCAAACACCACATGTTGTAGAGATTTGCATCACAGAACAAGAGTTTGAGAAAATTAAAAGACAAAGTATCGAGAAATATTAGATTGATGAAGAAGAGAAAGTAAAATCATTTTTTAAAATATATTTTGATAAGACAATTCGATCAAAACACGTTTTAAGAAGTTATAATATTTTTAGAATATTTTCTTAACTAAAATTTTCTTAATTTTTGCAAAAATAGGTTTTCTTATCCGTAGAAGGCACCTTCTACACTGTGTAGAATGATGACAAAAATCTGGAATGCAATATCTACCTCATGTAGACGTACGAGTAGTATATAGATTTCACATTTCGAGTATTTTAGAATACTAAATAAAAGTAGAAACTTCATTCTGGAGAAAAGTATATATCTTTACAGTTAGTAGATTAATCGTTCTAAAAAAGTAGATGAACTTGTATAATTTATAATTCGTTTTCTACTAACCTATTTTTTATAGAAGACAAAATCTACTTTTAGTATAACGTAATTTAAATTTTTTTATTTATCATGTTTTTCAACCAAAAAATACCATTTTATGTATATAGATATTTTATTAATTGTTTATATTTTTATAATTTTTTGATTCATGAAACTATTATTTTATCAATATTTAGAAATGGAAAGGGTAAAAGGGAGACAAAATGGAAAAAATAATTTTGTACCAAATAGAAAAATATCCTAAATTTTAAAGTAAATCTTCTCGAATTCAATGTTCATCAATCTTTTGTGTAATATTATATTTTTGTTTGACTCACTAACATTTCAGCATATGGTCGTAAAGAAAGTTGATTTAGATGTTGAAACACAATTATTTTAATATATTAAACCAGTCATATTCACAATATAAATGTTGGTTATTACCAAATTATATAATCAATAGAATTGAGATTTCGTCTTAACATTTGACCGGTTTGATCATTATTGTTATATATGTGAATAACATTTGAACGGTTTAATTTAAATTATTAATATCTAATAAGTAAATGTTGATGTGATTAGATAATGGTTGAAATTTTAGTTAATCATTTATATTAATTGCAGTGAGATAGACTTGTAATATTTAGGGTAAATTAAGGATTAATTCTAATTTGTACTTCAAATTTAATAAATTAGATGTATAAGATTTATTGAAACTATCCTTTAACATTTAAATGATATGAAAATTATATTACAGATATTTACATATAATATGATTTTTGTATTTACATTATACTTTCCTCATCAAACATAAATTTAAAGTTTACTGTTTTATTGCTTCTTATAAATGAAAATATATTTACATCAAAACAGACATTTAAATGTATAATGAGTATACATTAAGTAGTTTTTACATGTAAACTAGCTGTTTTGCCCGCACTTGCGGGCTTAACAATTTTACAAAATTTTGTATATAGATATATTATCAATTCTAAAACCATTATAATGAGTTAATTCATGCTTTTAAAATATTTAATAATTAATCTTAAAATAATTCTATATGATAAAGATTTTTTATTTTAATAAAATATCTTTTATTACGTAAAATTAACTTTAAAATATTTATATATACATAAAATTATATACATGGATTTTATATTTATTTTAAAAATATTATGATATAACATATTATATTTTGGATAACATAATATAATTTTTTAGATAATGATGATTATCAAATTAATAAAATTCTTTTTTAATATATGGGTACAAAGCTAATCTAATTATTTATTAAGGTAATAAAGATTAACTTTTAACATGAGAGAAAAAAAATCACTTCAAAAACAATATTATAAATATTTTTGAATTATTTGATAATTTTTTTAGTAGTTATCACAATGAGTGTTTTCATTGTCCTAAAATTATTATCTTACAAGATAGATAATTTATTTTATCTTATGTGATATATATTAAAATAGAACCGGTTTAATGTTATTAAACCAAATATAATATAAACATATTTATACTACTTTAATAGTATTAAAATAAGTATAATATAAATTTAATTATGATATTTTCATTAGTATTTTTAATTATTTTTAAAGTAATGATAAATTATCAGCTAAATCATTAAAACTATTATTAAGATTAATAATTGAACATAAAATATGACTAACCTAATATTATGGAGAGCATGATAAATCAACAAATTTACTTCTCAAATCTATACGATAAATATTAAATAATTCATATAATTATATATTAAAACTTTTATATACAATAAATTTTTATTTTAATAAAATACCTTTTGTTAGGTAAAATAAAATTAAAAACATTCATATATACATAAAACTATATATGCATGGATTTATATTTATTCTAAAAATATTCTGATGTAATTTTTTTCTGGACAACATAACATATAATTGTTTTAGATAATGATGATTATTTAATTAATGAAATTCATTTTTAATTTACAGGTAATTATATATTATCAAATCTAATATAATTATTTATTAAGAGTAATAAAGATTCAACTGTTTTTAACTTTTATTGTGAGAGAGAAAATATCACTTTGTAAAAAATATTATAAATATTTTTGAATTATTTGCCAATTTTTTTAGAAACTATCACAATGAGTGATTTTGATTGTTCTAATAAATTATTTTAAAAGATATATGAATCATTATATCTTATGAGATAAATATATATATATATATATATTAACATAAAGCCGGTTTATTATTACTAAATAAAATATAATATAAATATATATAATATTAAGATTACTAAAATAAATAATATAAATTTAAGATGATATTATCGTTAGAATTTTTTTAATTATTCTCAAAATAATGTTAATTATTAACTAAATTATTAAAATTATTTATTATATTAATAATTAAGTATAAATATAATATAAAGTAACTATGATATTATTGTTAGAATTGTTTTAATTATTTACAAGATAATGATAAATTATTAGCTAAATCACAAAAATAGTTTATTAAAATTAATAATGAAGCATAAAATATGACTAACCCTAAAATTATGGAGAGTTTGACAAATCAACAAATTCACTTCTTAAATAATAGTATATATTTTGAAATTATATTATATTCCCTTATAAAACATCAATTAAACGAATTTTCTTGTTTTTTTTATTTTAATGATTAATAAATTTAGTAGTAATTTACATATCAAATCAAATTTGTTCAAATAAGTGAAAAGTTGAAATAAGGCTACAAAAATATTCTATTTCTATAACAAAACATTATATGTCCACATTTTTTTATGATTAATAATTTTTTACAAAAGGTATTAAACTATAGGTTTTTTCAAATATGACCTAAAATTTTAAGTCAAATACAAAAATAAATTATGCTTTTTTGAAACTTTATTTTTCTCTATTCACCCTAAAAGTTTGAGTTATTTACGAAAATATCATTACTTTTTTTGAAAATAAATATTTTACCTTATCATCCTCATTTGTTCCAAATTTTCAATATTGTCATTATCAATATACATACCACCCACCATAAATAACCAATTTGAACTCTTAAAGCACAAACGTTTTTATTTTTACTTTTGATATCTTATTACTTATGCACATAAATTACATCTCTTTCATTTTCTTTTTAATTTATCCAAAAAAAAGGTTTGATTCCAAGGTTTTTAAGGTTCTTAGAGGTATTGAAGTTCATGAGTCTTGGTCATTGTTCTAACAAATTGGTAGCTTTTGTAGTAAAGTTTTGGGTTCTTAGACAAGCTAAGGAAGTCATCTCACAAATTCAAGGTATGAAATCGTTTTCTCAGATCTGTTCGTGAAAACTTTCAGAAGATTCGGGAAAACTTTCAGAAGACTTCGCTAGATGTGTTTTCCATCGAGAAGACTTCCTTAAAATCTTATAACTTTCTTTTGTTAACAAAAAAAAAATCCCAGAGAAGAGTTTTCGAGAAGTCTTTTCGGATAAACATGTTAGTTTTGCAATTGACCAAAGTTTGTCAGAAAATTAACTTTTTTATAGAAGACTTCTCAAAAAGTATTCTCGGGAAAGACTTTTATTTCCCGAAGTCTTCTCATTGTCGCAAGAAGTATGCGTGGTTTACTTTTGTAATTAAAAAATAATAGTAAAACATTCAATATTAATGAGAAGTCTTCTAAAAGTCTTCACAAATTTTATTTTGGATTTTGGTTAAACCTTCGGCTACGAGAGAAAACTTCTTTAGAAGTCTTCCGACAGAAGACATCTAGAGAAATCTTCTCTGAAAAAGTCAAATATAATCAACTGCAAGGAAGATTTTGGGAAATTTTTCAGAAGACTTCTATAAAAGTCTTTTCCGAGAAGAATTCTCGAGAAGTCTTCTATAAAAAGTCAAATTTCTGACAAACTTTGGTCAATTGCAAAATTAACATTTTTGTCCGAGAAGACTTCTCGATAAGTCATCTCTAACATTTTAGAGAGTTTTTAAAATTCAAAAGTAAGTCAGTATTTATAAAGTAAGACTTTCAAGATGTCTTATGTAGAGTAGACTTCTTAAAAAGTCTTCCTTCGTAAATTAAGAAGTCTTCTGATGGACATTTCTTAGGAAGTCTTTTGAGGAAGATTTCTTAGGAAGTATTCTACATCAATCTTTATTAAACTTTAGTTTTCTCCAAACTTAAAACGAATTTTGAATATTTTCTTATTAATTCATGTTTATTAATCAATATTGAGACTCATTAGTGGAATTTATAACTAAATTTGTGATAATTATGAAGTTATAAACATTCATGTTTATTAATGTTTCTAGCTAATCCAAAGTCTTCTCTCAAAAGACTTCTGGGAAAGCCATTTACGTTTGTTATTGTAAAAATTATATTTTCAAGAGAGCTTAGTAACTTCAAGATATGTTTTGTTTTTTAATTTTTAAAAGTGTTAAGTAACTTCAAGAATATCAAGTCATGTGATTTAATGTGTTTTCTTAAATCATAAGATATAGTTTTTTAACTTTTATGAAATTAAAATTTCACTTAAAATTTAAGTTTCCTGCTTAAATTTTCCGCTTATATTTTAGTTTTCCGCTTAATTCACATTAAGTCTACGGAGAAGACTTCTTGAAAAGTCTTCTGAGAAGATTTCTAAAGAAGTCTTCCGAGAAGAAGAGAGAAGACTTAACTTGTTCTCTCATTACTTTTTAAAGAATTTTCTTAAGAAGTCTTTTGTTATTGATAATATTAAAGGAATACTTCCCATAACACTTTTAGTGAAATCTTCCAAAAATTCTTCTAATTGGATTTATGTATTTTTTGATCTTTTGTGAGTTTTACTAAGTTTTTTTTGAGAAGTCTTGTCTCTTAGCTTTAATAAATTTGAGTAAATTTTTGTGTTGTTCTGTTTTGCTATAAATGGGTAAAATAGTTAAAATTGTATTTTACTATGTAGTATCAATAACTTCAATAATATTGTTGACATCAATATTTACCAAATTATTTTCATTAACATGTTTTCAAGTTTACAAAAAAAATCACAACTAAATGAATGCACATAGCAATAATTGTAAAACTAAATACATGTTTTGCATTTAAACACTTATGTTTTTCATTAGCCTTTTAAGTTACTTTTGCATTTGATTGAATTTGAAGTACATTTTTGCATTTAAAATTAAGTTTTGAGTCATTTTTGCTAAATTCCCCTAAACTATATATATATATATATATATAGATTCTATTAATTTAATATTTTATATTAATATTTTTCTAAGTATGATTCAGTTCTCAATAATTTACACATTAATGCATGTTTGTAATAATAGTTCATGTATTTAAATGATTATAAAATACATCAATATTTTAGTTTCAAAATTTACATTGAAAAATTATTAAAATTTAATATTTTAGTTTGAAAATTTACATTAATTTTCCTAGAATGATTATAAATTATTTGAACTATTAAAATCTCACATTGAAAAATTTGATACCAATGATTTTAAAATTTATTATAAAAAATACAAATGATCATAAAACTATATGAGTAAAAATTATATTTATTAGATAGTCATATTAAAATATACTCTATATATGCTAATATCATTTAAATTTAATTATATACTACACAATATATATATATATATATATAATTGATTTTTGGATTTATTTACCATAAAATAATTTGTAAATAAGAAAAATGATCACCTTAAGGGCGTGACTCGTTTCTCCACTACCACCAGCAAACACAGCTTTTGCAATTGGTGGCGGTTGTTGGTGTTTTGCAACAATCACAAAATGCTTCAAACCTCATAAAATCAAAAACTAGTTTATGCTAGCGTTTGCAGTTTCGTGTAGTTGCGGTTAGTAAATAAATATATATATTTTTTTAAAAGATATTTTAAAAATTTAAAATTTAAATATTATAAATAAAAATATATTTTATATTTTAACTTAAATTCACTAACAATATAACTTTTGTTTTACAAAAACTTTAAAACAAAACTATTAACTATAATTTTTAAACATTAATATATATACATATAATATATATATATATATATATAAATGAAATAAAATATTATTTTAAAAGTTCTAACATAAATCTTCAAAATAAAATTTCTTGAAATTATTTTTCATTTAAACTAAAAGAATAATAATATTATTAATTATATTATATTAATAATTATTACATTTTATTGTATTAGTATGTTTTATATTTTTATAATATTATAATGTGTTAATATTGGTAATTTATTATTAAATCATTGCAGTATCTCATAATCAACCAGTCACACATATCTTGCAAATACAACAATTTCTAACTGCGGTACTAGTCGTACGAATCGCTTAATAACGCTAAAAACACATCTGAAACGCGTGAGCTGCTACACCTCGCGCCGCCATGACCACCGCACGTTACCACTTGAGCTTGCTGGAGATAGAGAAGAAGACTCCTGAGAAGCTCTCGTGCCCACCAGAGACCACCGGTAGAAGGTGAAAAGACATAGACGAGATCTGCGGAACATCGCCACACTCGAAGCTGAGCTCAAGAACACCACTGCAGCGCCACCAAACGGAGCACAACTGACATCTCAATAACCACCACACTACACCTCTCAGCCACACAAGACTAAGGAAGGTAAAAATGTTTCCGAACAAAGACTTCCCTAAAACCGGAGATGCAAAGCCATGGAGGAGCTAACGATGTCTTCAAGCGCATAAACCTCCTGGATCTGAATCAAAAGCTTGGAAGTCGCCGGATCTGACCCGGAAAGTATACCTAACTCGAGTTCAGCAAGCCACAGAGAAGAGAGCACAGGGAAATAGAGAGAACAAAAAATACTGTAAAAAAAAAGAAAACAATACAAAAAACAAGGTCTGACGGTCACCAAAAGCACTACAACAACGGTCGGAGGTGAAGTTTATGTGGCGAAAACCCTAGCACAAGAGGAGAGAAGAGAAAGAGAAATGGGCTAGAGAGTTATTGGCCCATAAATCTATACTATTATTTGCGAAGTGATTTTTCGCATTCGAGCTCTCACGTTAAAAGTTAGAGTGGTCAAAGTCGATGATATCCTTAATGAATTTTATATATAATTAATTATATAATCAAAAACGAATTTTTATTAATAATATTAATTTTATAAGATAAATCTTATATATTGTGTTGTTATCTTAAAACATATCTTTCAATTCTAAAAGTAAAAAAAAAATGTAGATAATAGTATAGATATGTGAATATTTCCTTTTAAAATTACAACTCAATAATAAACATATATATATTTTGTGAATTTTTTTGGTATAAATATATAAATAATAAGTTATCATATTGATTTTTGAATAAATAAATTATAAACTAATAAATATTTGTAAAACGATTAAGCCCGCACGTCCGGGCAAAACACATAGTCTCTAGTATGACATTTTTGTTGTGTACACATGTATTATGTATAATTCATATTTGTCGAAATATATGAGCTAGAAATGAATTATATTAATGTAAGCATATACTTTTTGATAAGTGAATTCAAAAGAAAGAAATTAATGGTTGTTAAAGGTGTATGATAGCAAAAATGAGTTGTTCTTTAGTGTTATTCGGACCCATTGGTGAGTTGACTTGGTGAAGATAGGCCTGCTGCGTTGCTGTTCCTCTCTCTTATTACACTTAACCCCCGAAACACACAGAAATAAAGTTTTAATTTCCTTTTAACTTTCTGGCAAAGTTGTCTGCTTTTGTCTTCCACAAAAAGAATAGAAAGTTTGGGTTCTTGAGCTTTCTCTCTCTCTCGAGCTAAACACCCACACGAGCGGCTCGATTCCTCATTTCAACTTTTCGCATTTATTCTTCTTCTTCTTCTTGCTCGTTGCTCAACTTCAATTCCTGTTTCTTTTTCACGGATCGTTTTCCCGATCTTGACCCTTTTCGTATCGTTTTACAAGTTCAAGAAGATCACAAGTGGGTTCTGTCTGATCTGTTTTTCCTAAGTTCTGAAGAAATTCAACACGGGTTTTGATCTGGTCAAAGGTCTCGATTGATAAATCGGCAGTTTAGGGTTTATGGTTTGACTGAAACACTGAAATGGGTTGTGAGGTTTCCAAGCTATGTACATTTTGTTGCCTTTCAGAGCCTCAAGAATCCAATCGTGGACTCACAAGCTCAGGTAAAACTTATAGCTCTGATCCATTTTGACCCTTTTGTTGTTAAATCGAGGATTTGCTTTTCTCAGGTGGTGATGATAGGATAGGTGAAGGGAATGATCTGCCTCAGTTTCGTGAATTCTCAATCGAGACGCTAAGGAACGCTACTTCAGGTTTTGCTACAGAGAATATAGTATCAGAGCATGGAGAGAAAGCTCCTAATGTTGTCTACAAAGGGAAACTTGATAACCAAAGACGTATTGCTGTCAAAAGGTTTAACAGGAAAGCTTGGCCTGATTCTCGTCAGTTTCTGGTATTCATCTTAAAGCTCTTACCTTTACGCAATCCTGGTTCTTGAATCTTTGGTTTCTTTATTTTCAATAGGAGGAAGCTAAAGCTGTTGGTCAGTTAAGGAACTATAGGATGGCAAATCTGCTTGGATGTTGCTATGAAGGTGAAGAGAGACTTCTTGTTGCTGAGTTTATGCCTAACGAAACTCTGGCCAAGCATCTTTTCCACTGTAAGAACCAGCTCTCTTCTCTCGTTTATGGCTCTCAGGCTTGTGTTGTCTCTTAGTATGTAAGACAGAAAATGTTGATATGTTTCAGGGGAGTCACAACCGATGAAGTGGGCAATGCGGCTAAGAGTCGCTTTACATATTGCTCAAGCGTTGGAGTACTGTACCGGCAAAGGGCGTGCACTCTACCATGACCTTAATGCTTATAGAGTTCTCTTTGATGATGTAAGTTAAGGTTACATGTTTGTTTTTACTTCTGTCCTTGTTGATCTGTGCAAGTGAGATTCATCATATGGGTTTTCTTTATTTAGGACTCGAATCCAAGGCTTTCCTGCTTTGGTCTGATGAAAAATAGTAGAGATGGTAAGAGTTATAGTACCAACCTGGCTTTCACTCCTCCCGAGTATCTCAGAACAGGTATCTACTTCGACACTTGCATATCAGTTTGCTTTATCTGGACTGTGGCGAAGTTCTTTTTTAATACATAATTGTTTTTGTGTGTGTTGTTTCTACAGGCCGCGTAACACCAGAAAGTGTGATGTACAGTTACGGGACTCTGTTGCTTGATCTTCTTAGTGGAAAACACATTCCTCCAAGCCATGTAAGCTTATGGTTAAGATACTAAATCAGTCACTCTCTACCAAATCATTTCTGAATGTCTGTAAGATCTTTTAGGAGAAGAATGTATCTTTCTAAGTAAAACTATACTTGTTTTGTGTATTGGTAGGCGCTGGACCTCATAAGGGACAGGAACATCCAAATGTTGATCGATTCATGCTTGGAGGGTCAATTTTCAAGTGATGACGGGACTGAACTGGTACGGTTAGCTTCTAGATGCTTGCAGTATGAGCCTCGAGAACGGCCTAACCCAAAATCTCTAGTCACTGCAATGATTCCTCTTCAGAAAGATCTTGAGGTACTTCTCGGACAACCACTTTCCTTTTATCTTTCTCAAGCTCTTATATCTTCTGGCTGATATGTTTTGTGCATTTAAATCATGTAAAGACTCCTTCTCATGAACTGATGGGAATACCAAGCAGTGCCTCAACAACGCCTCTTTCACCACTTGGAGAAGCATGCCTAAGAACTGATCTAACTGCCATACATGAGATTGTTGAAAAACTTGGTTATAAAGATGATGAGGGAGCAGCCACAGAGGTTCCTTTCTTAACTAACACCAACCTTTTTGTTAATGGTTCTCGTAATTGTCTCATTGCAAGTCCTTGACCTCCTTGGCTATTGTGGCTATCTTGTTTCTTGTTCTAATCTGATAACTTTTTTGGCTTGTTTGTTACTTTGTTATCTGCAAAATGTTCAGCTTTCGTTCCAGATGTGGACCAACCAGATGCAGGACTCGCTGAACTTCAAGAAAAAGGGTGATGTTGCATTTCGGCATAAAGACTTTGCAAATGCTGCCGAATGCTATTCTCAGGTTAGATCTTTTCTTCCGGAGTGTTTTGATGTTTCTAGATAACTTTTAGTGAGCAAATCGTAGGGCAAAGTTTCTGATCATAAGAAGTTTTTGTTATTGACAGTTTATAGAGGGTGGGACAATGGTTTCACCAACTGTTTATGCAAGGAGAAGTCTGTGTCACCTGATGAATGATATGCCCCAAGAGGCATTGAATGATGCAATGCAAGCCCAAGTGATATCTCCTGCTTGGCATATCGCATCTTATCTTCAAGCTGTAGCTCTCTCAGCTCTAGGACAAGAGAACGAAGCTCACGCTGCTCTTAAAGACGGATCAATGCTCGAAAGCAAAAGAAACGCTCTATGATGATGATGATAACAAAAACAAAAAGAGGAAAACAAGAGAGGAAACAGCCCATAGTCTTTGCAGAATATGATCAAAACCCACCATCATCCTCATAAGTAGATAGGAGCCACTACACGGCTCTCATAGCGTGTGGATCCTCATCATTGGTCAGTTCGTAGTTCCCTGTTTTTTTTTTTCAAATACTGGATGATGCATTCATTTGGTCTTGTACCGCAAATTGGACTCTCTTTTTATTTTTGTGTTTTCGGTTACTGCCTTACTGGCATGAACATTTCCCTATTATACAGAAGAAAAAGTTGCATACTTTGATGGAGATTTGATTGTGGACTGGGAATGGTGTGATTGTGGATTTGCTTTGATGGGTTCCATTCCATGATTTGCAATCAGTGTTTTGTAATAATAAATAACATGTATGAAAACTTTGTATTTTTGACTTTTGATGATCTTTTGAATTTTGCAATATCAGAGATGTTCTTGTTTCTGTCTTGAGATCTGAATATCTCATACATAACCCCACAAGCATATACTTCAATAGTTACCGTAAGAAGCTAAATTAAAAAAAAAAATGCAGAAGAAACATATCAGATGCTGAAAAGAGAGGCACGCTTCGAACAGGTGACCTCTCGATTAGGGAAGAGAGACACGGTTTCTTCGATCAGGGAAGAAGCAAAAGATATCACATGATAAAGTCATGACTTGGAATTTGGTAAAAAAAAAAAAAAAGTCAAACAACAAAATTAGAAAAGGGCCCAACCGGGTTCGAACCGGTGACCTCTCGATCTGCAGTCGAATGCTCTACCACTGAGCTATGGACCCTTGAATTCATAACTAACGTTTGCCATTTTAAGGAGAAATACATTAATCTCACTCAAGTAGCATGTTGAGTAGCTGTGTTTTTGGAATCCATGCTCTTGCTTCCCTTGAGAAGGATACAAGAGAAATTAAAAGCCAAAAGTAAGAAACGAGTTGAGAGGGATATAAAAAGGAAAAGAAAACCCATAGGTGGATCAACTAAGAGGTGTTATGTAGCTTAAGTCTATAAAACACATCACACATGTTCTCTTGTTATTTATCTCTAATAGAAAAATTTGAAAGAATGTACAGAAAGGTTGTTTTTTTTTATTTATAAATATACTAAGAGTTTGAAAGGCTCCTCTGGTCAGGATATTTTTTCTCCTTTTGCTTTTAGTTGGGCTACTGATTGCATCTGCTTTTTTGGTACAACTCTTCAAGATCACTACTCTGAAACCATCAATTGGTATTTGATTGTGTCTTTTAGCACACCCTTTCTATGATTGGCTTAGAATGCAAGTGAAACTAAAGCTTTGTATTTTTTTATATGATTTTTGGGACAGCTTTTGTCCGTTGCTTTCATTACATTCACAACTACTTGATTCCTATGTTAATTGGCCCTTTAGATCTGTAGGAGCGTAGCTGAATCTAGACTTCTCTATCGAGTTTTGCAACTTTAACTTCTCTGTGTAAAAGGTTCATGAACACTGACAGTTTCCTCAAGAAATTGCATCCTCATTAGCTCTTCCATCATTTTTGAAGGAGTGTCTGGTAAGATCGACTCACTTTCTTTATCTGTGTGCTACATTCTCTTTTCTTATGTACCATGATGACCAAAGACTCCTAGTTTTTTTTTTCCCTGGAACTGGTATTACAATACTCTGATGCATTCCCGTAAAATCTTCTGCAGAAGTTTGGTCTTATCTGATGGTTATAGAGATTTGTTAATTCTACCAAAAGTAGCAACTATGGCAGAGTGTTCTGAAAACATTATTCCTACTCTACGTGATTTCTTCAATTCCCAAAAGCCAGGGGAAGAGGATGAGTTTATGGTTCATCGTGCCCTCAACTCCTCTTGCAAGACCATTCCACCAAGACCTACAAAACTAGGAAACAAGGCAAAAGAGAGTCACGGTTTCTTCAATCAGGGAAGAAGAAGCAGAAGAAACGTATCAGATGCTGAAAAGTTCTCTGTGGAGCAATATTCTTCTAGTGGTTTCTTTGGGGTACGGTTCAACAAAAACGGGAGACAACAACAACAACAACGATCAGCTAAGACTTTAGGGTCAGATAGAAACATGGAACCGAGATTGCAAAAGTCATTCTCTGCTAGAATGCAACTCCCCTTTATGCAATCTTCAAAGCCAAGCAACCAGTCTTCTTCTTCTACTATGAATACTTCAAGCTGGTTTAGCCGTATCAAGAAAATGTCTAATCCATTTTCAAATCGAAATCCTCTTATACCAAAACCTGTCCAAATCAAGGTCAATGGAGGAGAAACACTCTCAAGAAACAAGTCTTCACCTGTTCATCTACATGCCCATCTCAGTATACAATATGAACTTGGGATGCCTGTTTTCACGTTCTCCCTAGACCACCCGGATGATGTGTATATGGCCAAGACATGGATGGACGATAATGACTCTCGGTTTGTCTACTCGTTTCGTTACATTGGTGGTAGAAGCAATAAACATCCTGGGGAACAGAGGGTGAATGTTTCAGGCATAGACTCTTCACTTATAGGACAGATGCAAGTTTCAACTCAAATCTCCTTAGAGGTAGAAGAAGAACCATACGAAGATCCTGTGGAATCAACCGTGTCAGAGTTTGTTCTTTTTGACATCGCACGTGCACGGAGAAGTGGTCTTAAGCATGAACAATTGTCAAGACAGAACAGTTTATCTGATGGCTCAAATGACTCAAACATAAAGCTGCAAAGACAGAACAGTTTCAGCAGAGGACTGACTCGTAGTTTCTCAAAACATTCAGAGAATAGTGCAACATCATCTGATCCTTGGCCAGCCACGGATTTACATCCAGGTCTGGAGATTGCAGCAATTGTTATTCAAGACTCTTCTTCTAGCAATGAGAGTTTTGAGTACATGAAGAACAGTAAACTCTCTAGACGAGAGATGAAGGTTATAGTTCCAACAGGAAACCACGGTTTGCCTGATGCTGAAAACTCATGTCCTACACCGATACTGCAGAGATGGAGATCAGGTGGTGGATGTGACTGTAGCGGATGGGACATGGGTTGTCACCTTTTTGTATTAGAACAACAAGAACTCATCAACAATCACCACTGTTTGGAACTTTTCATTGAAGTAAGATTTTTTTTATTGTTGTGGCCATGCGAGATGGGTATCTAATTCCCATTGCGAGCAACATGATCTGTCTGGCGCTGGTGGACAGGTCTTCTGCCCGCCGGGATTATCCAAAAAAATTCAACTTGTCTTTCTTGATATTGAGATATACAAAAACTGTGTTTCAGGGAGAGAAGGAGACCACACCAGCAATGGCCATGGCGTTTATCAGAGAAGGCCATTACGAGGTGAACTTCCATGCAAAGCTTTCAGCTTTACAAGCATTCTCTGTCTGTGTCGCTGAGCTGCACAGAACTGAAGTATCAAGAAGAGAAAGAAGCAACTCTCTGTCTAGATGCAGTTCACTTAGAGAGCTTATTGACATGGCAACTCCGGTAAACAGAGATATCAACGAAGAAGTCATTTCGTCTTTCATGCCTAATGTCACTTTCTCTCCAATTTCAAGGGTATGAAAACATATCAGAAAGTAATATCTTCATCCTCCTTCCTTATGTGCATATATATATAGATATAGCTACACTATACATATAATAAAATTATAAAGCCAGAGTCTGTTATACAAGTGCAGATGATATTAGTAAAAGTTTAGAACTTTAGCAGCACAAATATTTGTACTTAGTCCTCTATGACTCAAAGAAGTCGGTTTGTTTCAAATTTTTACTCTCACCAGTCATCCGTTTCATAATATGTATCGTTTTAGAAACTGTTTTTTTTTTATCCTCTATGTAGTCATTTACCTGAATTTAAACTTAGTTCATGTCATTTCCGCTTATAGAGTAAGGAGATATTGTTATGCATACTTGCTTTGAAAAAAAATCTGTATTAATAATATTTAGTACTTTTTTATTTGTGTGAAAACTTCTAAAATGATTCTTTCTAATTTGAAATAGAGGAATTGTGAATCTCATATCACTCCAGTGTCTTATCTATTGCTGCTGAATTTTAGTTGACCCAGTCTAGTTTTCTTTTTCTTTTTAACATAGTTTTATTAAACTTTAATATAAAAAAGAGTTTACAAGACACATAACCAATTTTTAATTAACTTATGTAGCAATTATGTGAATTGTGAATATGATTGGAACAAAAAAACAGCGGTTGAAAATGGTGTGAAATATATATTGTCGACAAACAAAAAGGCAAATATTAATTATTTTGTGTATAAAATTCCAATGCAAAATGAGTAGTTTATATTCATTTTAATCTTATAGATATATAATACTAGGGTAAGTGTATATTTTTTTTTGTCAGTGTTATACAAACTTTTGGAAGAGAAGTGTATAATAATGTTTTTAAATTCAATATCGATTAATTAATTGTGATAATTTTAAATCCAAAATTGATTAATTAATTGTAATTTGTTATATTGAGTTATTAAAAATAAGCTTATGGTCTTCATGATTTTCATTAATATGGATGGATTTGGATCATGATTGTATTTTGTTACGGTTTATGTTAAACTAAATATAATATTTAAGAACTGAGTAAAATAGTAAAAATATAAATCTAGTTTTTTTTTTGTTATAAATTAACACTTAAATGTATAGTTATAGAATTATGTTTCAAATGTTTCAATTCATTTAAGGTCGTTGTATTGCTATACAAAAGATATATTTAAGGCATAAATAATTTACGTCTTTTTGAATCTCTTTTATATTTGTTTACTATTATGTAAATAGTTTAGTTTTATTTTCTATTTTCTATTAGTTTCTTAATTTCTACAGTTTTAATTGAACATTTTGTAATTTTTGGTAAATAAAGAATATTATTTTAATATTTTTTGTTAAATGTGGATAACTTTAATCTTTAAAATAAGGTTATATTTTATGGAATCAAAAAATACTCAACTAACCATAAAATGATGAAGATGGATATAAATTATTTTTTCTTCTATGTCGTAAAACTCTACTTATTTTTAATTGAGGAAATAGATTTTTTTATATATTCTAATATTTTATTTTATTTATTTTAATTTTTTAATAATGTTTATAAATTTAGTTATTATTATGATCATATAATTTCATGATAGTATTTATAATGCTCTTACTTAAAAGATTAACTATTTAGAAATCTATAAAAAAATGTTTTGTGTATATTCCAAAACAAACTTTATTTTAGTTTAACATATTTTTCAACAATCATTTATATAATTCAGATTGATACTTTAAAATGTTTATAATATGTTTTTTATATTTATTTGTATTTTATACTTACTAAACCTATATTTAGCTGTGTGACTGAGTTTCGTTCTAAATATAATAATATATGAGAATTACAAATTTATTATATACTCTTTTTGATACATATCACAAACAAAACTAAAAAAGTAACACATAAAATAGTAACCATATTTTAATTTTTAGAATTATAACTCAAACCGTTAATAAGATAATCACCATATTCTATTCCAAATATTTGAACACGTTCAATAACAGCAAGAATTTCACAAATGCTATTAAAAATATTATGTAAACTAACCATTAGAATTAGTATATTCTCCAGAATATTATGATGTTCAAGTATATTGTTAGATGTCGTTAGTTTTCTCTGATAATACACAAAACCAACAAAGTAATGCTCAAGAAGATAAATCAAACTAAATCAGATTCGACACCACGCATTCACGACTTCATCATATCATGGTTGATTGAATTGATAGGATTAAACAATAAGAAATCATAACTCGGACCGTTTTAGAAAAATAGACGAAGATCAGGAGTTTTTATAGAATGATGAAGAGAAACAAACCCTAAAGATTCATTTTTACGTGTTGTGTCAACACGATTACTTAGGGCCAGCATTTCAGGTACTCAGATCGGCGTCGGATAGTAACTGTTTGGTTATGGGTAAATTGGTTATTTAGAAATATATCCAATGAGTATTTGATCGATTTATGGTTTGGTTTCCGACCGGTTCCAGATCGGTTCGAATATACAAATATTTACACCCAAATAATAATTTTTCTTTATTTTTTTAATTTTAATTTTACTTTTTAACAAAAATTAAACAATAATCGAATATATATTCGTAGGCCGAATATTTTTACAAATAAATTGAAGTGGTCAAGTGGTAAAAGTAGTTGTACCTTTACTCTTCCAATCCGGGTACGAAGCTTATTAGGTGCAAATTATACTTTAAAGTTTGATCGGGTATCCGAGACACATGTCGACACCACAGAGCTTGAATTGATGACGTGTTATAGGATGTGGACATTATGGGAGAGAAGGAAACCCAACTTTATATAAATATATAGATAAATTTATCATATTACATATTTGTTTTAAATTATATATCTACACATAAAATATATTTTACTTTGAACATTGTTTCATCTTTATTCTCATATTTTTTTGGTTGGTTATGTTTTAGTTTGGTTATTGGTTATGGTTTTATATGTCGAGGTTTAAATTTGTTTAAAATTTTGTTTGCATTTAACTCATAACTAATTTTAAATTATTTTAAATGATAAATTTTTAAACAAATTATTTATTTATTTACTGCATAAAATTTTAAATATAAGTAATAACTTTGCTTAATGTATTTTTTTGTTGGAACCATAACCTAAGTCCAAATTAAAAGAATTGTTTACAAATACAAAACCTTCCACTTTATTACATTTAATTTTGACCAATGATGACAGTATTTATTTTAAAACATTACTTTTACTGTTAATAAACAATGCTCTTAATTAAAATTAATCTAAAGAAAAAAATTCTACATTCATTGACCAAGTTATTAACGACTATATAAAATTGTTTCAAAAATTAAATTCCATAATTAATAAAAACAAAAAGTTCTATTTTTATGTTTATAAACTAATCGAATATAAATGGGTTTAAAAACAGATATACAAAATGATAAGATAGCCCAAGTAGTGTAACTTGGGTTTATAATTCACGTTGAAATATTTTCAATACTACTCAGACCAACAACTCGTTAATACCAACCGACAAAAAATAAGCTATCTTTTGGACATTTCAGAAGTAGTTTCTTCAGAAAGAAATTTTTTTTTGTCTCTCTCTCGAAATGTTTTACGGAGATTTGAGGAAACATGATCCATCAACACAGATCGTTGAAAGTATATCTCCAATAAATTATTTTTTGTTGATATATATATCATAGGCTCATCGAACCAACTTCTTACGATCTGAAAATCAGTTTTTTCTGATAAGGTTTGCATGTCTCTCCGATGAATGATCTTTTTAATTCGAGATTGATTATGTTTGTTTCGTATATGTCTGAAGAAGACTAAAAAATTATCTTTCAAGACAAAACGAAGAACTGTAGTTAAAGGATCCAAAAACATCAATCTTTTCAGGTAAATAGACTTTCAAATCAGTTTGTTCAGCCAGTCTAGAGTTTTTTACTATTTTTGGAATATGTTTTATGTTACCTGAATAGTTATGCCGTTCAAACAATCACATGGATCAAAGAGAAATACTTTTGTTTATCTCTGCAAAAGTAAACGAAGATCTCTTCAGGATTGATTTATTTTTGATTCCTAACACTCATTATCTCTTTGTCTGTTTATTTTAAGAGTTATTCTTAGGTTCACCAACCAATAAAAATTTGATACATCATAATATATATTTTTAATTAAAAAGATAAAAATAAATAAAAAATAGTATAAATTACCAAAAAAAAAAAATTACGTTGTTAACACCGTCAACCAAACCTTAAATCATAAATACTAAACTCTAAACCCTAAACACTAAACCCTAAACCCTTTGGTAAACCTTAAACCCTTGGGTAAACCCTAAACACTAAACCCTAAACCCTTGGGTAAACCCTAAATCCTTGGGTAAACACTAAACCCTTGGGTAAATCCTAAACCCTAAACCCTTGGGTAAACTCTAAACTCTTGGGTAATTTCTAAACCCTAAACTCTTGGGTAAACCCTAAACCCTTGGGTAAACCCTAAACCCTTGTGTAAATTCTAAACCCTAAGGTAAACCCTAAATAGTAGTAATAGGGTTTACCTTAGGGTTTAGGATTTACCTAAGGATTTAGGTTTACCCAAGGATTTAGAGTTTACCAAAGGGTTTAGGGAATCCAAGGGATTAGGGTTTACCCAAAGGTTTAGTGTTTAGTGTTTAGTGTTTAGGGTTTAGAGTCTAGTATTTAGGATTTAGAATTTCAAGGATTTATGGTTTTGTATTTAAGATTTAGAGTCTAGTGTTTAGGATTTAGGGTTTTACTGACTGTGTTAACAACATTAAAAATAAAGTTTTCGTTCTTTTTTTGTAATTTACAGTATTTTCTATTTCTTTTTCTGTTTTTTATTTTAAAAATACAATATGACATGTCAATTTTTTAGTGGGTGGTGAACCCAAGAATAAGTTTTATTTTAATGTTTCTTCGATTGTATTGAATATTTACACCTTTTGTTTTAAGATCTCTGTCATATACTGTTATTGTTTAGTTTATTAGATTATGATAATTAGAAACTGTAAAAGGATCTTAAATCTCAAATTTGAGTATTGTTTGATGAACCATTCTTTTCTGATTTGTTTCAGGAGTAACTTATAATAGTCACAATCTCATCCAAACAAAAAATAATCTTATTACTAGGTAATCATTAGTGTACTAACCTTGATAGTCACAATCTCATCCAATCATTTTCGATATGCTTTGATACCATGTTAGATTTGGGCTTTATCATGGGCTTCCAACATAAAATCTATAAGTGGATTGGACCTAGCCTTGTATATATTACTTAATATCCCTAAGAATTCCCGATAATTTCAGATGTGGGATATATTATCTCTAATACCCCTTCTCGAGATGATGGCTCTTACCGGCCAGAAATTTTGGAACTTTAAGATATTTATACTCGGTCGAGCGAGTTTAATACGACAGTTATACCCAGTCAAGAGGGTTAATTATGACCTTTGCATTTGGTCGGAAGGGTTATATTAATTAGGTGTTAGAATATTTAGGATTTGTCTCTGATACCATGTAGAATTGGATATCAAAACTTAACTTGTTGTATTACGCTTTACAAGCAGAGTATTTATACAAACATAATGGCCTCTTGGTCGACCTAATCTTGTTGATCCTTATCAATAGGAAACAACATATTTATCCTAAATAATGTATATTCCCATATAAGTTAGGATATATCACTAACATATCGTAAAGAATATATTCTACACCAATAATTATCTCTCATTTTGCTGATGTATTTTATGTCGTGATTATTGTATATGAATAATAGTTATTTTAATTTGTATTGTTGATTTTATATTTTATTGGGATACAATCAATACTATTGAAATGTAAGTTAACTATTATAAAGTTGTATAAAGAAACATGGTTATTGTTAGATAATAGTATAAGAAAGTTTGCAATAGTAGAACAAACATTTAGAAAGAAAAGTTACCATTTGGTCGGTTAAAACTATTTTGAAAGTATCTCTTCCAAAAGATGTGTTTGCTTCCACGAATGTAAGAATTTAACTTGAACTGATCAGTTATTTTTATACGGTCTGAATTTTGTGAGAAGAGAAAAATTGGTCGCTAAAGACATGTATAGGTTGAGGATGGTTCAATACTTTTCTTTTGACGCAATAGAGTATAGGTATATGTAGTTGCTTCCGTAAGGGTAGGTTAAATTGTAGAATTTAAGAAATATTTTGTTAGTTGTGATTCAGAATAATTGAAAAGAGAATATATGGTTTTGAATTATTAACTAAACATTCCTTTTTATTTAAATTATCATAAGAACCAGAATATTTGTTTTTAAAGATTAACTAAACGTGATTCACAAGTTTTGATAACGGAATATGCAGTTTTTGTTAGTTAATGATTTCCTTTTTTTTTTGTTATGATGACTGCGTTGAAAAAAGAAAAAAAGTTGAAATGTTATTGAGTTTAGGAATAATTGAATTCATTAGTTTTAAAGATTATCTATACGTGATTTTCAAGTTTTGATTTAAGATATTTTGTCCAATCATATTGCTTGATAATTTTATTTATGATGATTGCATGGAAGTAGAAAATATTTTTAGAATATTATTTTTAGGACAATAATAAATTATATATTATGATTTTGTGAACCGGTAATAACTAATGACACTAACTATACTATCTTATGTTATTCTCTAACCTAAATACATATTTTAAATTTATAATAACATTTTATGCATGTTTGCCAAATCATAATATATATGCTGTTACAAATCATACGATTGATAAAAGAAACAGTAAATACAACTATACATGAAATTAATAGTTTAGATGAGTAAAAGTTCTTGGGAAAAATGTTTTTTAGGCCAAAAAATAGATACATTGTCTCAGTAGGCTAATTTTTATTTTGCACTATTTTTGCCTATAATGTCCCTTAATATTTTCAAAAATAAATTAAATAAATAGTTTTACAAACTAAAATTTTTTTAAAAATAGTAAATACTGATGAAATATCAATATCAAATTAGTGATATTTTTTTTTTCAGTTCTAAAAATGTTAAATTCATAATTTCAAATTTTGTTCTACAAAAAGTAGAATTCATATCCTGATTAGTAGAAACTGCAATCTACATTTTTTATTGAATCTACTATTTTAGAATATGGATTCTACGAAAATAATGATAATCTAAAATTTTTTGGAATGGACATTCCATGCTTTACCTATTATTCTAAAATCTGTAGAAATCAAAATCTACACATTGCTATAAATCTAAAACTGGTAGAAATTAGAATCTACACATTACTTTAAATCTAAAACCCATAGAAGTTGAGTTCTAACATATTTATTGTATTCTACATATTCTACAGATAAGGTTTATCTGTTCCGAAAATATGAGAATAAAATATTTGGGAATATTTCAATTTTCATATCTTAAATACTCAATGTTTTCAACAAAAAAACGTCCTAAGCCCTTTCTCACACCATCTTTTTTTGTGTGTTATTTATATATATATATATATATATATATATATTATTTTTTTGTCAATATATATATATTTTTAGTTATTTCAAAAATAAATAAATAATATATATTATAATTATTTATAATTGTAATTTTGATTTTATAATTGAATTGTTAGTTTAAATAAAAACTTATTTAGATTATATAATTTAATTATATATATTATAATTATTTACTAATTGTATTTAAATTTTAAAATTGAATTTTAAGTTTTAAGTTTTTTTTTTTGTTTTTAAATTATTTAGATTATATAAATTATATTATAATTATTTACTAATTGGTTTACTAATTGTAATTTTGATTTTATAATTAATTATTATTTTTATTATTACTTAGGTTACATAAATAATTAATATATATTATTAATTATTTAGTAATTATAATTTCGAATTTAAATTAAAATTTAAGGGTATTATTGTCATTTTAAAAATAATTAACCTAATAGGATAATTAGTGTTTTGTTTAGCCTAAAGAGACAATGTACCTATTTTTTTGCCTAAAAAAGCATTTTTCCCAAAGTTCTTTGATAGCACAACAATGTCTATTACACGATTTCTTAAGCATATATATATTGGACCAAATTATTTGGTTAAGTATTTATATAATTATGTGGTTAAGTATTTATACAACTGCTTTTGATTACGCAGACCAAGATAAACCAAGGCATGCTGGGAGAACGATTTTAATTTTGGTTCATTCGGTTTAGGTTCAATTTATTTAAAGCTAGTGCCTTGAATTTATTTAAGTGGTTTAGGAATATTATAAGACGATAATTTATAAATTTAGTGGCATGAGAATGTAAATATTAGGAAAAAGCTTGGGTCAATTCAATTTTATATTCCTGTTTTAATAGTTTAGATTATGTGTGGAAGAAGTTTCTAGCAACAATTATGATTTCCGGGTACACTTGCACAAATGCAATATCATAATTTTGTTATTGATATTGTGTTACAAATGCACAATTAATCAATTATGATATTGCATTTGTGCATAGGACCTTAGCAAAATTTAGCACAATCTCTATTGGTAAACCTGTGTTACTGTGTATATAACCTGTGAACCGAAAACCAAACCTGAATTGAATTGAATAAAACAAATTTGAAACTAAACTAATGTTCATGAATTTTTGAGCAGTTTTTATTTCTTTCAAATTAAAAAATCGAAACCAAACCAAAAACAAACTGAAAATCAAATGAGTATCCAAAATATAATTTATGTACCCACAAATATTAATTATATTTATTTTTAAAATTACCAAATATTTTCAAAAATATTAGTTATAATTTGAATTATCCAAAAAATCTAAATATTTTTATCTAAAATATTTAAAATTATCTGACTTACCCAAAAGAACATAATTACATAAATGTTTAAAAAAAAAAAAAAAAATCTGAAATGTTTATATTTATCTAAAAATCTGTAAGTCTGATTTTTTTTTTTGAATTATCCAAAATAATTAGAAAGCTGGAAATAAACCGAAACTGAATTAGATCTAAATTTTTATTGGTTATTAGCTATTTCATAATATTTTTATATGAACCAAACGACATCGTGATCTGAACCGAACCAAACCAAAAACCAAAATAACTGAATAAAAATTAAACCGAATTTCATAAATAATAGAATGATTCCCAATTTGTAGAATCAAAAAACCAAATATCTAAAAACACTGAACATAAACCAAACAGAAAATCGAATGCCCATGCCTATTGATAGGTGTTACATGTTATAGGCTTCCATATATCCTTTTTGCTTTCTTGCTTCCTCCCACTCCTCATCACATCTATAAAGTATACACACCGAAAGGTTGTTAATCACTCGTCTAATTGCATATAAATAGTTCACTTATCAAGGGATGACCAACAAGAGGTAAGGAGAAAAAAAAAGAACAAGATGGTGAATGTGAAGGAGTTTTTCATGCTTAGGCCCTTAAAACTTAAAAGGTCTTAACTGAACCGTACCGAAGTAGACAATATGGTTTAGTTTGGGTATATATCATATAAATCGAATTAATATGATTTTATAAAAACCATAGGATTTAGATATGATTTAGTTTATAACCGAATAAACCAAACAAAGCCGATCAAAGGTAGAAAAATGTAAGTATGTATATATTTTATAACTAAACATGAAAATCTATTTGTTATATAAGTTAATTTTTTGTTAATAATTATTACCATTTTATAGTAATAAAGAAGCCCTAATTTGAAAAACACTTAAACTATAATTAAATAACAATTCATCACAAGTGAAGCTTCTTATTTTCTTAGTCTCCTTCTTTTAATCTTTTGCTTTTTTTAGCATTGACTAAATTGAAGTGAGAGTTATAAATTTGATGGAAAACAACTCATAGAAATTCTTTACAACTTTTTTCTTATCTATAAACTAACAGAGTTACGTGTTCGAAAAAGCATAACTTTGATGAACACTAAATATGGAAAAGTGGAAAAACTTTTCTTTCATGCTTTTGTTTTGTGTTTTATTTTAATTTTAGATTTGACTATTTTATTTGATGGTAAAAGCGTTTTTATTTTTATGTTCTTTTATTTGAACATATAATATTTTTTAATAAATGACTGCGTTGACAACATGACTCTAAAATTCATATAATATGATCCCAAACTAGATAATTATGTTTTTGGTATAAAACTGAATAAACCGAAAATCGACGGTATATAAACCGAACTGAATTAAATATGAATTTAGAATAGTAGTTTTATTTTACTAACCGAAATACCAAAAAACAGGAACGTTATCCGGATTGAACACCCCTAATAAGGAGAGAGCTGAATTAAAACATAAATTTTCTATATGTGCTAAAGTTCTATAAGGAGAGAGTTGAACTGGAACAATTACATTTTATGGTTCTTGTGCTTTGCTGTTTTTCACACCAAATCTTGCAGCTCATGGTATAATAACAACGCCAGCAGTTCAAGCCTATGCTATGATGTTTGGAACACCAAATCTTGCAGCTGAAGGTACAACAACAACAACTCCAGCAATTCAAGCGTATCCTACGATGTTTGGAACACCAAATCTTGCTTCTCAAGAAGGTAGTACAACAACTCTAGCAGTTCAAGCCTATCCTACGATGTTTGGAACCCCAAATCTTGTTGCTCAAGGTAGTACAACAACTCCAGCAGTTCAGCTCTACGCTATGATGTTTGGAACACCAAATCTTGGAGCTCAAGGTATAACTCCATCAGCTCAAGCCTATCCCATTAATGGTTTAAATCTTCTCCCATTCTCCGCCATGAGTCTGCAGTAATTGCTCCTCGCTATCTGCATCAAGCTTGTGTCTTTTATCTTGTAGGTCTAAGGTCTTTGTTTTTGCGTAGAGTCATAAACCAAGTCACGTCCAACTTTATGATTTTTTTTATTAAGGTAAAGATTCTGCCATGAATCATGGATGTAAAAAGTCTCGTAAAACAAAATTATTTTGCTTTTATCAAATACATAAGGCTCCTTTTCCTTCTACTGTAATTTTTCCATCTCCTCTGTTTTAATAGAAACAAGAAAGGTTCCAAAGAGCTTCTCTCTCCTTCTTAGAGAGAGAATGCTTTCTCTCTACTCCCTCTTAACCCACTCAAATCTTTCAGAGGGAGTAAGAGATTTCTGTTTTTGTTTTTTGTTTGTATAAATCTTTGGTCTGTTGGCCGACTCTCCTTTCCGTTTATCGGATCTTTTTTCGCTAGGCGATTTTGTTGTGATTCAATCCAATACCAGAGCAAATCTTCAAGGCTTTTGCGTTATCTCTGATTAGGGTTGATTTTAATAAAGTTATGATCTTGGTTTAGATCAGACTAACGTTGGCAACTCTCTGAGATTTTCATTCATATTCCTAACTTTTATCTTTTCAATTGGAATCTTCTATGTTTGATTAGGGTAACTTCGTGCTTGCTCAAACCCGTCAATCCTAAGTGGGGCGGTGAAAAGATATTCGGTTGCAAGTTCACCGAAGATGGCGGTGCGTTCCTTTTCACTAGAGGATGAAACTTGAAGAGGAGAGTGAAGGCTACAGCAGAGAAGTTGTTCAATTGGTATCATCGTTTGGAGTATCAAGGCTTTCTTCGTGGAGGCGTTTGAAGTCGTCTTCAACGGAGGGATGAAAGAGAAGGAGGAGCAATTCTGAGTTTCCCGGCGGTGAAGCTTCAGGCGGCAATGACTGTCGTTTTCCTGTTGAATGACACGTGTCTGGTAACGTGTCTCGAGAAGCACAAAAAACCTGCACGTAGAAGGATGACTCATTGCTCTCTAAATGGGCTTTTAGTGTATTATGTTTAATGTACTTTTCTTTGGGCATTTCTCTGTAACAGATACCAATTGTTTAGTCCATTTAGGGTTTTTTAATGAAAGAAGTCGACAAAAAAAAAAATAGAAACAAGAAAGAACAAAAATGGCAAGAATCATAGTTATACTCACTGCTCCTCTCTTCTTTTCATTGAGAACTTTACAAAAACAAAACTGCAGAACTCTATTCTCTGATCTCTCCGCGAACCTCGTACCTATTCCAACGTCACAGTCGTTCATATTCCCAACTCAGTCCATGAGATATTATGTAAAGGAGACCAACACAATATCTTGTTTGAACTGCGTACAACCGTCAACAATCGAGATTGCTACAAACTATAGTTTTAACTTTTAACGAAGGATTTTTCAGAATTTGAAAAGTAAAAGTAAAATGAAATCCAAGAAAATAATTGTCAACGCAAGCTTACTGTCCAAAGCTAGTGCAGTAACACTTGTCCTTTAGCTTCGGCGGTTGTAAGGCATTTTGCTGCTCCCGCGCCACTTAAGATTTGTGTTAATGCAAGCTCTTCGACATCGTTTGGCTTCGGGACAGCACCAGACTTTTGGCACTGTACAAGGTAGTATATGTCCTCGTTATGCAGCTCTAGACTGGAGGGACGTAACACATATATTCTGCTTCCAACTCTCATGGACTTAAAAAGGTATGGAGAGTTTGAAGTAGGAAGGTTACATAAAAAGGGAAAAGAAAGGTGTATATATGTGTATGTATATATTATATATGTGTATATATGTGTGGGATCCACAACTTTCTTAAAAGCCCAACCCATAATTTTTTAAAAAATTTAAGAAACTATAGATTGAGTTTTTAAGAAAATTGTGGACCCCACACATATATACACATATAATATATACATACACATATATGTGTATTAAGAATTTCAATGGGTAAAACTCTCCATTGAAGGTGTTCTTAGAAAAAAGAGAAAAACTTTTTTCCTTCTACCAAAGATTCTCTTATCTCCTCTCTTTTTTTTTTGTTAAACAACAAAGAACACACACAAAACAAAAATTATCATCAGAGTGTTAAGTTGTTTATTTAATGAAAATAATTTTAAACATCATAAATGATTTTAAACTCATCATAAATTATCATCAGAGTGTTAAGCCATTTGGGCAACTCAAAAAGCCATTGACAAGAGCCAAAACGCTGTTAAGTCACGCACTGCAGCACCTCCTTGAAAGAAGATGTCCAAGCACTCTGTTGGACCAAGAAAATTTGCCAATATTGAGTATGATATGGTAAAGTTTCAACTCTTTTCTTTATATTATCAATTTCCCTGTCTAAATTCCCTATTGACACTCACTTTCTTGTATTGTAAATTGTTGATGGTGTGCGACCATCTTTCACTGACCTTGTGCACAAGACACACACTCGCAAGGACGGTTCATTCATTTATGAACGTGCTGAGGCACTTTTCCTAGAGGTTAAGAACATTGTGGATGAACTGACATCCAACGAGGACTCTCCAAATGTTCTCAGCCCAACTGCTTCAACTGCTACCACTGCAGCTCCAAGACGCATCCTCCTTGATCAAGAATATCTCAAGGTACCATTCTTTGTTTAATTGTTGTTTCTTAATATCTTATTACTTGTATGGTTATAATGTCTGCTTAATGACTCTAATTTAAAACTGAACTATCCCTTATGTTTGTTTAGGTCTTAATTCATGTCTATGCTGATTGTCTGCTTGTGTGTGGTGTTTGTCATTGTTTCAAATTTTCAGCGTGCAAAGACAAGCAAAGGGGTATCTATGGGATTGGGAGTGTCCAATTCAGGGACTATGAACCACCTGTTGCAGTCCAAGAATCTCTAAAACGCAGTCTAGACATGAACTTGCGCATCTCTGGAATTGAGACAAATGTTGAAGTTGTGTACACTAGTGTGGAACTTCTCAAGGACGATATGACAACTCTCAAAGGAGACTTTTTAGCCTTGAAGACAGAGATCAAGCAGGAGATGACTGAAACAATAACCTCCCTCAATGTCATTCTACAAGCTCTTGGTGTGAGTCAAGCTACTCAGTCTTCTGGTGATGCTGCTGCAGTTGATCAAGTGAACCAACATGCTTCTGATGCTGCACTTGCTTAGATTTCTCCTTAGTTTCCTATATTTGTAATGCAACTAACTATGATTTTGTAACAACTATCAGCTTTTGAATTCAGCTTTAGCTTTTGTGTTTTGTTAAAACATTTTCTGCTTGTAATATATTATTAATAACTTTTAGATTTCGTGTTTATTTTTATTTTTAAACAAAAAATATAACTTAGTCACATTCATAACCGTGACTACTACACAAGAATGGCCATGTTTATTATTGTGACTAATGGTCACGCAACATACACGATACAAATGTGACTACATAGCCACAATATGGTTTGTGGCAAAACATGACTATATAAGTCACAAAAATAATTGTGTCCAAAACATGACTATTTTGGTCACAAATTGTCACGGTTCATTTTTGGTCACGATTGTATAGACACAATATTTTTTCGTGACTTTTCGTGTCTATGACGACCTATAGTCACGAAAAAAGTTGGCCATAGTCACGAATATTTCCTTGTCTATTTCACAATTTTCTACTAGTGCTTATGGGTGGATCCAAGGGTTGTTGTCGCAGCAATCATAAACCCCAAGATTGTATTTTTGTTTCTATACTTAAAAATGATTAAAGTCTGCTGCTTACTTTGTGACTCATTTTCTGTTTTTTTTTGTTCAGAGCAATAGTTACTTATATGTACGTCTTGTTGTCTGAGACTAACCACATGCTCTCAAAAAGACAATCAATCCTTCATGAAAAAGGCTGTTTTTAAGGAAAAAAAACACAAAAAATTGTCTGACTCCTTTTGATAACATTCAAACAATGTCCACAAATTTTTAAACGCTCAACCAACAATTATGATTTTCACTGGAACATTGTTTTTAGATCATATACATGTTCTGCTTTATATCACCTGAATAACAACCGCCTACAGTGATCGTCACAATTTCAGTCTTCTCACCTAAATAACGATATTTTTTTTAATAATTACACATTAGAAATAAAATATGCTATAATTACAGAAAAATGAAACAATAAATAAATCAAATTGTATCAACACATCAAGCATATTAAAATATTTTCACATCAAAATACGATTACATTATACACACTTTAGTCACATTTCAATTATAGTGTAAGGAAAATATTCATACGTATACAAAGATTGATATTTGCATTAAAAAAAAACATCACGAAAAATATGGTAATAGTTACAATAGTACAAGTTAGAAAATATGTTTGACAGCAAAATAAAAACTCACACACAACTAAGAGAAACAAATTTAAAATTAACAAAATATAATCTCCGTTGCTAGCTGGAGTAACAATGAGAAAGCACTACAACAGTTTAACACGAGTATGTTCCAGGAAATATGTGGAAGTTCAAACCATCAAAGAGCTGCCATGTCAATGACATGGATAAGCAACCTTTGTTTCTATTTCAAACAAATCAAGAGTCATAACCATCTTTTGAGATGACGGTGACTCGACCTTAAAATGCAACAACACCACACATCAATGTTTCTTGCATTCCGCATACTGAATCGAACATATTTTCCATAAGTTTTAACAAAAAATAAATATGGATTGATTGTTATATTTGATGTTTCAAAACTAGATTAGTCATCCAAGTAAAGATTCTAAAACTATTAAAGTGCAAATGTACGAATAATATAGTAGACTGGTGTAAACAAGATTAATTGATTGTATTATAATGCCAACCAAATAAACATACAAAAATGGTTACAAAAATTTTATATCTTCACAAAAATTAATAAATACATCACATTCTGCACGGACTGATCCTAATAATAATATATATATATATTGTTTGATTTCTTAATTCAAGAGATAGTGAGTTGATATGTTATTATTGCTTATTTGCCCAAACTCTTGACAATTAACAATCTGATGTCATGATTATGTATAGGATTCTTACATTCTTAAACTGTCTGCCAGTTTAAACTATGAGAAATTCCAATAAATATCTAGTTTTAATCATCAAGCACCTTTTGGTTTATTAGAGTTCGCAACCTTGAAGTCCTCAAACCAGGAAACTTAAGTTTGTCGCAAAGCCTCTATCAGCTTCTTTAGTTCACAAAACATACACCCACCCTTTGCCAACTTTGTATCCCTGTAGGAAATCTCTTCAATTGATCTCATCTCTCGACGGGTCCACCGTCGACATCTTCACCTTCCGGCGATTAACCTAGTTTGATTGGCGGGTAGCTCTCTCCGGCCTCTCAGGCGAACTCTCAGCCATGGTCTTGTCTGAGACTCCAAGCTCAGATGTTGTCAATGGCGAAGAGAATCATCTTGAGGTTCAGACCAAAAACAACACTTGTGATTCATGAACCACACTACCTATGGAGGAGAAGTCGGTTCATCCTTCGAATTGCGCTGTTGAAGAAAACCATACAGATGTCATACGAGATATGTCTCAAACTACTTCGCAAGTGCACGTGAGTCCTACTCCATCTCCTCCTCAGCTTCAGGGTGCTTGGACCAAACCGCTGCTGATAACTGGAGTTACAGGTCCTCATCGATGCCTCATAATAACGCTTCTACGGAAATCACTGAATGGCCGGCTCTTTCAACCAAGGATATAGGTAGAAAGAAGGATCAAGTTGTGGTTGATAGATCAAAGACTTTGAAACAGACTAAACGAGTTGATGACTCCTTAACTCAGCGAATAAAGCTTCCTACTGATAAGGTTCGGTTTCCATGGGCGGCTAGAATGAATCCGCAAACAAGGAATCTCCATCGCGTGATAGTGCCAGAATACATGGAGGGTGGCACTCCTAAGGTAACTATTCCAGATTATGTACTATGTCATGGCTTACAAAACCATAAGGAATATGTGATGGACAGTTTTATCGTTGTGTGGTCCCACCGGGTGGTTTAGTATATGCTGTTCTGAATAGGATTTGGGGTAGAAAATGTGAGATTTTTGTCAGGAAGCTTGGCGAATTTTCTTACATCTTTCACATCCCAAATGAGTCTACAAGAAAATTTGTCCTCCAACGTGGTTTGTGGCATGTGGATGATTGTATTATGTTTGTTGCTCCGTGGACTTCTTCAGAATCTTTGACCCTTCCAAAGATTACATCAATTCAGGTTTGGGTAAAGCTTAAAAATATCCCAAGCACTCTATACTCCATCCTAGGAATTGAATGGATTGATTCAGGACTAGGAGAACCTATGTTGTCTTACAAACCTTGGTTAGACCCAACTATGCTAGGAGAAGCTAAGATTATGGTGGAAGTTGAGTTAGATAAACCCTTTCCACAGAAAGTTGCAGCATGGGACAAGCAAGGGGATTTTTCCTTGGTCGATGTGGAATATTCTTGGATTCCTACATCTTGTGAGAGATGCGGTCAGCTAGGTCACAAATCAAAGAGATGTTTATCTATTTCTGGTAATAAGGCAGCTTCATCGGCTAGTGGGAGAAAGGATACTTAATGTGACCAACGTCTTGCTTCTGAAACTGGTATGGTTACTAAGATGACTTAAAGGTCCCTGCTGAAACTTCACAGAATGCTAATGCTGCTAAAAGAGATGAATTGACATCTGATAATTCTGTCCCTACCCAAGATCATCCACGTATGCCAATTACAATGGTACAATCATCAAACTCTCAACAACACATCTCGCATGCTCCTGCTGCGGAAATTACAGCTACCAATTGCAATGAGGATATTACTCCACACCACTGCCTTGAGGAAGGAAAGGTTTCAAGTGTGGTCGATAAGGTAAACTCTACTAAAGTGGATGAATTAGTTTCTTTGGCTACTATTTCAGTGCTGGAGAATATGTACGAGTCCCCAACAATCATTTGTATCAATGAAACAACTGAGGCTTCGCCTACGGAGTCTGCACCAACAAAGCAAAAGCATGAGTCTCTAGTCAATCAAACATCAACTGTGGTCCTCAAGGAAGATTCAGGAGAAGAGAGATTGATTTGGGCTCAAATAAGTTTGCCTCGCGAATCTCTTTCGAAGGGGAAGAAAAATATCAAATGGATGTGGACGAATGTTCTGATCCAATAGATGTTCTAACAACTCAGGGGAAAAGACTCCTTCGAGAAAGACCTGTTAAACCTTCAGCAAAAGCTATGGAGTGTCAAATGCAATCCACGTCTCGCGGGCGAGGAAATAGAGGATGGGGTAATCGGGGTAGACTCAGATAGAACTGATGTCAAACCTCTCCTTCGAATAAATGTTTCATTTGGCAAGCAAATGTTCGGATAAATGTTTCATTTATGATCATTTTATTTCTACAAATGTTCGATCTATATGGCTTAGGCCATAGCTAAGTATTATTAGAACTTGAGCTTTAAAGAACAAGAAGAAAGTTTGTTATGATCGGAAAATGTATTATTATTCAACTCAACTGTATTCTTCATGTACAACAAGTATTTATACTAACTCTACATTCTGGTTTACACATTAAACCGTCAATTTATATTGTTCATACTCTAATACCATCCCCTCAAGATGGAAGACACAAGCTGTGGATACCAATCTTGGCTAGCAAAGATTTGAACAAAGCAGGTTGAACTGCCTTCGTCAAGATGTCAGCAAGTTGAAGCGCATAATGAACATGAAGAGTCTTCAAAAACCCACTCTGTATACGTTCACGAACCACATGGCAATCAATCTCAACGTGCTTAGTGCGTTCATGGTAGACAGGATTGGACGCAATGTATAATGCGGACTGATTATCGCAAAACAGAGTAGCTGGAACCAAGAGAGGACAATGCATCTCTGCCAAGATCGTAGTAAGCCAAATGAGTTCACAAGTTGCATCGGCCATAGCTCTGTATTTAGCTTCAGAGCTACTGTGAGAAACCGTTTGCTGTTTCTTAGAGCGCCAAGAAATCAATGAATCTCCAAGAAAGACACAATAACCTGTTATTGATTGCCTTGAGTCCAGACACGCTGCCCAATCAGCATCGGAATATGCCGTCAGTTTTAATGGAGATGTCGCTGAATAAAACAGACCTTGTCCTGGATCATTTTTCAAATACCGTAGGACACGATATGCTGCCTGGAGATGAGCATCAGTAGGAGCAGACATATATTGACTCAACTTGTGAACTGCATACGTTATATCAGGACGTGTGTGAGTCAGGTACAAGAGACGACCCACAAGCCGTCTGTAGACAGATGCATCAGGCAAAATAGTACCAGGCGTGGCAGAGAGTTTGAGATTCTGTTCCATTGGAACAGAAAGAGGTTTACAGCCTAAGAAACCAGCCTCTTCAAGGAGCTCAAGAGTGTATTTGCGTTGATTCAAAGAAATCCCAGTCTCATTCCGCGCAATCTCAAAGCCTAAGAAGTATTTGGCAGAGCCAAGATCACGTAACTTAAATGAACCCATTTGCAACCATCAGGATTGTATTTAATAGTGTGAACCCATTTACAACCAACAGGGTGTTTGCCAGGAGGCAAGTCACAGACTGTCCAAGTACCAGTATCTTCCAGAGAAACCATTTCAGACTTCATGGCAATATTGAACTCTTTGGACAGAACAGCCTCATGATAGGTTTTAGGTAGTTTATGGGTGGTGATGGAGAGGAGAAAGTTCTTATGAGAAGAATCAAACTTATCATAACATAAAAAGGAAGAAATGGGATAGGAGGTTGTATGAGTAGGATGAATAGGCGGAAGTGAAGAATGATTCAAAAGATAACAATGATACTGATCAAGATAGGCAGGTGCTTTCGTCTGTCGTTTGGACCTTGTGTCAGCGCCAGAAACTCCTAATGGAACAAAAGGGACTAACATGGCAGGAAGAACGGAAGAAGCAGGGGATGGAACAGTAGGACGAGAAGAGAGTGATGGATCATGAAACGAGTTAGCATCATCAGTAAAGATGGAGGAAGGAATATCAGGACCTAAGTCGAAGAATGCAGGGAAAGAGGAATCAGGAACAGGCAGAGAAAGGACATCTTGTGCAAAAAACTCATGTGCATTAGAGAAAGAGTGTGATTCCTTGACAAATGGGAACACGGATTCATGGAACACAACATTGTGAGATATGATGATTTTGTTAGTTGTTGTGTCTAAGATCATATACCCTTTATAACCATGTGGATACCCAAGAAAGACACCCGGTGTAGCTCTAGGTGTGAATTTGTTCCTATCTTTGGAAAGCGTATATGAGTAATACAAACAACCAAAAACCCGAATATGATCATATGAAGGAATCGTTTTGGTAAGAAGCTCAAACGGTGACTTGTTATCTAAGAGAGGAGAAGGAGTTCTGTTTATCAAGTAAATAGCTGTTTGAATGCACTCACCCCAATAGATCAAAGGAACATGAGACTGAAAGAGAAGGGCTCTAGCAACATTTAAGATGTGTTGGTGTTTTCTTTCTACAACCGAGTTTTGTTGAGGTGTATATGGACAAGAAAAATAATGTTCTATACCATGTTCTTTTAAGAAATCTGTGAAAGCTAACTCTGGAGCATTATCAGATCGAATAGCTCTAATGGTTGTCTTATATTGTGTCTGAATGAACTGGAAAAACTCAGGAAACACAATTGTGACAAAACTCTTAGTTTTAAGCAAATAAATCGAGGTCACCCGAGTACAATCATCAACAATTGTGAAGAAATATTTGTATCCTTCATGAGTTGGCGTCTGAAAAGGACCCCAAATATCAAGATGAATCAAATCAAATGGCATAGAGGAAAGATGAGGATTAGATGGAAAAGACATGCGTTTTTGTTTAGCTAAAGGGCGGACTTCACAATGACCATGATGATCAACCTTACTCGTAAACAAACGAAGAAGTTTTGAAAGAGTTTGAATTTTTGTAAAAGATGGATGACCGAGTCTTTGATGCCATGTGTCAAGTGAGGTTTGTAAAACCGAAAGAGTATCAAAGTGATGAGTGTCAAAGTGATGCGCAGATGAAACATTATCAGAAGCATGATTTTCCAAGACATATAGATTGCTTTGAAGGTTACCCCTCCCAATCATGAAGTCCTGAATATGCTCCTGAACAGAAAAAGGGTTTTCAGGAAAAATGTAGCATGAGTGAGATGAAAACAAAACCGATATGGTGCTGTCTTTAGTAAGTGCACCTAAGCAAGTGAAACTTAAATTGTGGAATATAAAAAACATCAAACAGAGTCAGTTTGGGAGAAAGAATGATCGTGCCAGAAAGTGTAACAGGTATGGAAGTTCCATCAGGAAGAGTCACAGAAGTATCTGTAATGGATTTAGTGTATGTGAACAAGGTTAAGTCAGCACAAACATGACAACTAGCACCCATATCAATGATCCAAGTATGATGTATAAAAGTAAGGCCATTCTTCATTCCCGCAGAAAGAAAATGAGGAAGAGATGTGGTACCTGAAGGGGGTGGCAAATGAGAGGAAGAAGTCTGTGGGATAAGATGGAGTTGTGGTTTAGGATGAGAAGCTGTTCCATCTTGGAGACAAATTGTACTGCCTGAGATCTGTGAAAATTTGTCGTTCAAGGGAGTAGTACTCAAGACACTTAGAAGCTGGTGAACCTGTTCAGATGTGACTGTCCCCAAGCAAACCCTTTGCTGATTATGCATAGAGATACCACATGTATCTTGTACAATCAAGTTCGCCACATTCTCCTTTCGAGGAGGCCAGTTCTGTACTGCTTTTGATTGCTGACCTTAAGCTCTGGAGTTACTGTTCTGTGACTTGTATCCTTGAGGATTTCAAGGATAACCATGTAACTTGTAACACCTTTGAATGGTGTGTCCAGTAAGACCACAGTGTGAACAGATAGGACGATTTTTGTTCTTCATATAATTGTTGTTGTAGGCAGCAACCACATTGTCATCAGGAGTATTGTTCTGAGAAACATGGAAAGCAACAACACTAGTACTCTTCATAGATCGTTGCCTCTCTTCCTGTGACACAAGATTGAAGACTTTGGCAATATTTGGACGTGGTTCCATCATCAAGATTTGTCCTCTCGTGGATGTAAAAGTATCACTCAAGCCAGTCAAGAACTTCAAAATCTTGTCTTGTTCATCACGCTGTATGATCCGCTTGAGACTTGCACAATCAGGGCGAGTACAACAACAAGTATACGGACTTTCATGATTCTTAAGCTCTTCCCACAGCTGCTTCAATCTTGTATAATAGTCACTCACACTCTGTGAACCTTGAACTTCAGCATATATTTGTTGCTTTATCTCAGCATTTCGTGGTCCATCACTCTGCTTGAACTGATCATGAATATCAAGCCACATTTGACGTGCAATATCCAAGTACATGATGCTCTTAGCAATCCTTATCTCCACATCATTAACAATCCATGTACACACAATATTGTTGCATCGTGACCAAGATGCAAAATCCGGATGATCATCAGGCAATTTCGGATAAGTACCATCAACAAACACAGCTTTATTCCTAGCTCCTAAAGCCATAAGCATTGATCTACGCCAAGTATTGAAGTTGCCTAAACCAGCTAGTTTCTCAGAGACAAGAGTGATACCAGCATGATCGGCACTATGAACATATAGAGGATTCGAATTTGGATCCTGAAGAGAAGCTGTAGCTTCAGATCTAGTCGTCGTCGGATTAGGATTCAACGGAGGCGTAGTATTGGAGTTAACGGCATTCACATACGAGATCGGCATCGTATCACCAGCAAGAATCCGAGAAACAAGAAACAGAGGATCGCGATCACCAGAGGTAAGATAACATGATCAAAATCACGACTGATAGAAGATGATAAACCGTGAAGAACACGAAGAATAACGATTCAATGAAGATGATGATGGAAACTGAAAGACTCATAACATCGAGATGATGATGATGATTAAAATGTGAATCGAACTGAAATGGAGTTGAAAACGGAAGAAAAGAAGCTCAAGGAAGATCGAAGTAGGAAACGTGAATCTCATAGCTCTGATACCATATTAGAACTTGAGCTTTAGAGAACAAGAAGAAAGTTTGTTATGATCAGAAAATGTATTATTATTCAACTCAACTATATTCTTTATGTACAACAAGTATTTATACTAACTCTACATTCCGGTTTACACATTAAACCGTCAATTTACATTGTTCATACTCTAATAAGTATGTAATGGTATTTTGAAATGAAATAAAGTTAAAAAAAAAAAATTTGTAAATACGTGGAGAGTTGCACACTGACTCTGAAAATTAATGTGAGAATGAATAATAACTAATCTCGATAATACCTACAAATATTGTAAGGGGTCATAGTTATGCGAACCTTTCCAGTGTAATTCCAATAATACCTACAAATGTTGTAAGGGTAATTTTCTGGAAGAGATCTTCATTGGAAGCTGCAAACATGTTCAGATCATTGACCAAAATGGGCATGACTGTTGCACGAGCAGTCTCTACAGATAAAAAGGAAAAGTAGTGAGACACATACCACTTAGCTTAGATAAAACTACTCTGTGATATGAAGCTTCAAGGTACTTTTGCTTTCGAACTTCAAAGAAAATTTCCATGGACCACTCACCTTGAATCACCAATTCTTCAAAAGTAACGCATATTGAAGTAATAACCAAACTCCGATTCAAATCTGTGGTTTTATTTTGTTTGTCTATTTCCAAATTTGCAAGTATATTGGTGGACAATTAAAAAAATAAATAAAGAAGACCTATGATCAGTTTTCTTGTGTTTCTCTTTATCGAGAATCAAGTTTCCTGTTGAGAGAAGTCACTAGTGCACAGCTCTGCGAATGATATCGACACACATACATCAAAAGAGACAACAAAAAATTATTAGAAGAAGCATAAATCAAAAATTACAGTTAAATTAGATAAAGATTAAAAATTGGAAGTTTTTAAAGTTGTCAGACCTAGCTACGTCTCCGTCGCCGTCATCAGCGCAGAAATCCGCCTCAGATTGTTCCAAACTTTATGTCCTTTTTGGTACAAGCCTATGCTACTCTGATCTCAAAACACCATGGAGGCCGCTCCCTGGTCTACGTGGGAAGATCATTGGGTTTCACTCTTTTCAGAAATGAAACTCATCAGGTATATATATTAGGGGTAGAAGAATTTGAAAAGGTATTCAGTAGAGCATTTGCAGCTGAAGAAAAAAGATTTATGAGGTGAATTGTAATGCCTAATCGTTTTATTTCAGGTGGCATAGCTTAGGATCCTTCAAAACCCATAATTAAGAAACACACAGAGAGCCCAAGTCCACTTAGACACTTAATTTAGCTATTTCAAATAAATTAAAAAAAAAAAGATTATAAGAAACGTCAGGCGTGAAATCAACGCTTGAAAGAAAGAAAGAAATAAAAAAAAATCTTACGAAGCGTACAAGTGCCGTGGGGAAATCACGAAATCATTACCTATATAAACTGAAAGCAGAGAGACCCCTCTTCATCTCATCCCTTTACAGGCTCTCTACAATTCTACAAACCCTAAAGCTTGATTTCAGTTTCTCAGAATTCGAATCGTTACCACAGTAAGTGCCCTTTCTATGTATCTCTTACTTATCATGGTTCCTTTAATACTTTATGGGTTTGCAGAATTTGATTTCTTTTCCGCCAAAAGTTCTGATCTTTATGACTACTGATAGCTGTTTATTCATAATTAAAGTTCTGATCTTTGATTTGGGTTAGATGATGATATTTTCTCTTCGTAATTAGGACTCTGCGTTTTTTTTTTTTTTTTTTAAATAAGATCTGTGTTGCCTCTGTTGCAAGTAATTAGGGTTCTGAGTTTTTTTATAAGCTATCGATTATATGTTGAAGGATTTTAATATAATTTTGTCTTTTTGTGCAACATATATAATATAATTTCGTCTTTGTCTTCAGTTTGAAGATAAAAAAAAAAGAAAAGAAAATGAGGATTGATGTTTCTGAGCCAGTGGTGCTATGCGGTTGCGACACTTGTGTCCAGCATCGCACTTTCATTACTCAAGAAACAGAACCGACGAATGTGACAGGCTCATCCCTTACTTCAGTTCCTGTTAGTTCTGGACAAGTTCAAGCTCTTGGTTCCACCTCGGATCAAAGTTCCAGAACAGCGACTCCACTCGCTCCTCCTCCTCCTGTCACCACATCGGTTAATCCTGAACCAGCGCAGTCTATTAACTCAACCATCTTCAAGTTCCCACCTGCTGTTACACCGGTTAGTTCCGAACCAGCGCAAGCTCTTGCCCCTACTGCTTCCGGTTCAATGCAAGGTCCTGCTTTTGGTTTTGCTGCATTTGCTGCTCGCAGACCATTTTTATTAGGTGCATCTGCCACCTCCCAAGTTAACGGTTCTTCACCAATCAGTTTCGCCCCTCCTGTTACATCGGTTAGTTCTGCACCAGTGCAAGCTCTAGGCACGGCCACCACTGCTGCATCCTCAACTTCGTCTCCTGTTCACACTTCTTCACCAACCACGTTCCAATTCCATCCTGCCTTTACATCAGCTTCTGTTTCCGGACCATCTATATCGGGGGCAATACAAGCTCCTTCTTTTGGTTCTGGTGCATCAACTTCATCTCCATTTGATGATCCCTCACCACTTAGATGGGGATCAATGCAAACTAATGGACCCAGCACTTTTAAACCCCCTAGCTTCTTGCCTGCGCAAGATTCTCGCAATACTGCTTCTGCTTTTCCTCCATTGTTTGGCTACCCTGGTTGTTTTGCCAGACCTGATGTTGGTTTCTCTTCAGGATATTTTGGTGAAAGTCATTTTTCTTCACCGTCAGGCCGTACCCCAAAAAATCCATTCGGAAGCTTTTTGCATCCAGGGTTTGGTGTTAGATATCCCTCTAACCTTTTTGGACCAAACTCACAAACTACTACACCAGTTCCCGGTCGTAGTTCATTTTTGGCTGGTGTTGGAACTGAACAAGGTAGTAGGTATCCTCGTTATGCACCTACACCAGATTTTGACTATTCTGGAGGTCCATGCAAGCAAATTATATCCATATCTGCTTCCAACTCACATGGACATAAAAGTCATGAAGAATTGAGGTGGGAAGATTACAAATATGGAGACAAAGGTAAACTAACTCAAATCTTTAATACATAATCTATATCATTTTCTGTTTTAGATGTCTCTCGCTAATTGACTACTCTCATGTGCCAGGTGGGATTGGGTGGTTTCCTCCTCCTGCTCATACACCTTCGCTATTTTCTCCTCCAAGCATACCTGATCGTCCTCGGATGAGAACTATTGATCTAACGCACCAAAACATGAGTGATTTTCCTATTGGCTACAATATCCCCACTGCTGTCCTGAGACCACATGAACCCGCTGGTGTTTCTTCCCCAGCATCTGGATGCACAGTGTGTGGAGCCACGAGTATCTCCTCTCCTCCTGGTCACTTGGGCTTGAACAATACCACAAATCCTTCATCATCTGCCACATCTCTTCCCGGGTTGTTCTTTTCTACTTATGGTTCTTGTCCTTTGCTGTTTGGCACACCAAATCTTGCAGCTCATGGTATAATAACAACGCCAGCATTTCAAGCCTATGCTATGATGTTTGGAACACCAAATCTTGCAGCTCAAGGTACAGCTCCAGCAGTTCAGCCCTATTCTATGATGTTTGGAACACTAAATCTTACTGCTCAAGGAACAGCTCCAGCAGTTCAGCCATATCCTACGATGTTTGGAACACCAAATCTTACTGCTCAAGGAACAACAACAGCTCCAGCAGTTCAGCCATATCCTACGATGTTTGGAACACCAAATCTTGCTGCTCAAGAAGGTACAACAACAACTCCAGCAGTTCAAGCCTATCCTATGATGTTTGGAACACCAAATCTTGTTGCTCAAGGTACTACAACAACTCCAGCAGTTCAGCCCTACGCTATGATGTTTGGAACACCAAATCTTGGAGCTCAAGGTATAACTCCATCAGCTCAAGCATATCCCGTTAATGGTTTAAATCTTCTCCCATTCTCCGCCATGAGTCTGCAGTAATTGCTCCTCGCTCTCTGCATCAAACTTATGTCTTTTATGAGTTTATCTTGTAGTTCTAAGGTCTTTGTTTTGCTTAAGAGTCATAAGTCAAGTCTCGTCCAAGTTTATGATATTTTTTAAAAAAAGATTCAGCTATCATGGATGTAAAACAGCAATATTTTGAGTTTATCAATAAAAAGCTATCTTTCTTTCTTTGAGTTTATCAATAAAAAGCTATCTTTCCTTCTACTGTAATTTTTCTATCTCCTCTGTTTTAATAAACAAGAAAAGGACAAAAATGGCAAGAATCATAGTTAAACTCACTGCTCATCTCTTCTATTTCATTGTTATCTCACTAAGTCATACCTATTTTCTTGAACCTATTTTCTTGTCTATGCAAACTACTGTCTAAGCTAGTGCATAACACTTCCATACCTTTAGCTTTGGCGGTTGTAAGGCATTTTTCATACTCCCACGCAACTTAAGATTTGGGTTAATGCAAGCTCTTGTCCAAGCTAGTTTTCGTTCTAGTTCATCTACCACCTCGACATCGTTTGGTTTCGGGACAGCACAAGAATTTGGCACTGAACAAGTTACTATATGTCCTCGTTATGCAGCTACACTGGAGGGACGTAGCACATTATCTCCATATGTGATTCCAACTCTCAGGACATTAAAAGTTATGGAGGGTTTGAAGTAGGAAGATTACATAAAAGGGAAACAAAGGTAAGCTAACTAACTAAAAGATACAAAGAAAAAAAACTATTTTCCTTCTACCATATGTTCTTTGATCTCCTCTGTTTTGTTAAACAACAAAGAATACACACAAAAAATGTGACAACAATCATTCTACACCTCCATTTTTGTCTGTTTAATTAGAACCCATAACTTTCCTTTTTTTCCAGCGGAAACAGTGTCCGTAGGATTGAGAGAAAGCTTATGCTTTTTGTGTGTTGGTGTCTTTGTTGTGGTTTTATTACTTGTATCTTGAGTTTGGTATCTGTTGTGTGCAGTACATTCATGGTTTTAGCTGCTAAAGGAGTTCATTATATTCATCGCCCTGGACCGACTCTCCAGGACCAGCTTGGCTTCTTTCTTCTTCCGGTTTGTCTCAGACCTTTCTGCTATATATACTTATTCATCTTTGATCAGAATAGACGTCTTATTGCTTTTGTTTTCAATTGTACAGGAACTTGGCCAAGAGAGAAGCTACATAAGTGAAACCGTGTAAAAAGTCTCATAGATTCTTCAGTATTCTACAGTTTGGTTCTCTTTCATTACATGATGATTATGTTACCGATATTCATACTCCTTGGACCTTCTATTACAGTGGACTTTCCATCCATTCATCCTGAAAAGCAAAAAGATATACACCGTCTTGATTTGGTGCGGAGTTCTAGCATTCTTAGTTGTAAGTGCCCCCTGGTCTCACTAGTTACTATAGTATTATTATAAGCTTTGCTGAGATTACTTTGTCTTGTCAGTTTTTGAAATTTATTGATTTTTTTTTGTGTGTTTTCAGGCCTGCCAGTTTCTCCGTGTGATAACATTCTATTCAACTCAGCTTCCTGGCCCAAACTATCACTGTCGTGAGGTAAAAGCAACTGAGATGCTTACACACAAGGTCTCATGTGTCTACTCGAGTAAGCTCATGTTGTTATGTGTTTCCCATTTTTTGCTCCAGGGTTCTAAATTTGCCAGGATGCCATGGCCTAAAAACCCTATTGAGGTTCTCGAGATTAACCGTGAGTCTTCCCCCCCACACACATTTTCTTTGTTTTGCTTATGTTCTCATGTTGCTGACTCTTACCTTATCATCAGCTCATGGGGTGATGTACGGATGTGGAGACCTGATTTTCTCATCGCATGTGCTCTTCACGCTCGTCTTTGTCCTCACTTACCAGAAGTACGGCACTAAAAGGTAAAAAAAAAATCTTCATAAATTCTTTACGCAATATACCTTCAGAAACTACTTTGTAAAAGTCTTCCCTGCATCGCTCTTATGTCTCAGGTTCATAAAGATGGTTGGTTGGCTCACTGCTTTCGTGCAGAGCCTCTTGATCATTGCCTCCCGTAAACATTACACTGTCGATGTTGTTGTTGCATGGTATACTGTGAACTTGGTGGTGTTCTGTCTAGACAAAAAATTGCCAGGTTTGTTCTCAGAAAACTCTTCTTTAAAGAAGTGACTCGGTTTTTCTCATATCTTTTTGTTGAAATGTATGTACTACAGAGTTACCAGACCGGACTACGGTGTTGCTCCCTGTAATCTCAAAGGACAGAACGAAAGAAGAGAACCACAAGCTGTTGAATGGGAACGGTGTTGATCCTGCTGACTGGGTAAGCATTTTGAGCCACTTTTTGTTCTCCTTCTCAACGTTAGCTAACCACACGGTTTGATCTTTAATGCTCTTTTTTTTTAATGTTTGTTTAGAGACCAAGGGCTCAAGTGAACGGGAAGATAGATAGCAACGGAGTTCACACTGATAACTCAATGAATGGCGCATGAGACTTGGAACAAGATCTATATATATGAAAACAGCTAATCAATGGCGTCATGAACACAACCTGTTGGTCTTGAATTTGTGTAAGGGTGGTAAAGTTTTGTTTTTGGTCATTGTTTCAGAAAAAGAAGAACAATCATAGAGAAAAGTGGGGTCTATGATGCTATTTTGTATATTTTTCCAGTTACTTATTCCCCAAGTAATCATCTTTTCTTGGATTATGTTTTTTTTTTTTGCTTTCATTTATTATGTCAATTTTGTTATCAGAAACTGTATTTGATCTTTGAGACGTTATTATGCATGTATGTGGTTGTTTACCTCGACAGCTTTAAACATCTGCACATTCGATTCTAATTTGGAATATCTATTAATACTAAAAGGGCAATAAGCTCAACTAGATCTTGACCCGTGCGTCCGCACGGGTATTTATTTTCACTTTTATACACTGTTATTTGTTTTATCAAATTAATAGTAAATAACTTAACAATAATCATATAACAAATTGTAAATTTAAGTATTTCCAAACATAATAATCATATAATTTGCATTTGTAAATTTAACTTATTTATTTTAAATTATCAATTGTATATTTTTTTTTTTTTATAAACATGACTTTTACAGCTATAGAATGAAAAACAAAATAGTGTTTATTCGATAGTTTGAACCGTGTATCCGCGAAACTATTATTCATATTTGTTTTATATTAAAAAAATATATTATTATAATATAAAATATAAGTTTGATTAGATTTTCAGTTTTAAAAAAGTTTGATTATATTTTATTAACTTGAAAATCTACCTCAAAATATGAAAATTGATTCTAATCTTTTATAGTTTAAAACATTCATTTTAAAATTTATTTAAACACTAATTTATTTATTTATGCATTATTGGATTATTTTATCTGTCTTATAAATCAATATATATATATATATATATATATATATATATATATATATATATATT
>MU105557.1:0-184198 GCA_012274485.2 Sinapis alba | reverse complement strand
TATATATATATATATATATATATATATATATATATATATATATATATATATATATATTAGGTAAAGCTAGTTTATTTTTATTTTAGAATTTTATAGTATAAAAATCCAGAAAAATAACTACATATAGTATTGTACTAATTAAATTAGAAGATGCCAATTTATTATATATAACTGAGTTAGATTTATTGATTTGAGAATTCACACGATTGATGATTAATTGTTTTTTTTGATATTATTAATATGATAATTTTATTTTCAGTAAACCAACAAATTAATTTTATAATTTAACCCATCTCCCAATTTCTCAATTTTTATATTCTTATAATTCAAATATATGTATTTGAATTGTATTAATCATCAAATTATGTAACATATATTTGAAAATTAACTTTATATGTTTTAATAAAAACATTTGTAAATTATATTATGTATGTGAAATGTTATAATAATATATATGAACATATAACATTTAAAGTTTGTAGTCATTATAAATAGTTTCTTTATTTTTAGTGTAAAATATGGTTAGATAATAATCCGTTTAAAAATAATCATAAGTTTGGTAAGTTTATTAGAGAAGAATCTAACAAAATAAATAGTTTATGTTTATTTAATTAAATTTGGTAAGTTTGGTAAGAGAATAATCTAACAAAATAAATGATTTATGTTTACTTAATTAAATTTGGTAAGTTTGGTAAGAGAAGAATCTAACAAAATAAATAATTTATAATTAATTAATTAGTAGATATTAATTCAGTGGCATGCAATGGTAATTCTTTAGGAAAACTCAGGGTTAAGTACTAAATGTACTTCAGTTTTTTTAATAGTTTAGATGGTTAAGCTATCCAGGTGGGCAGAAAAATATTGACCAATCAGATGCAAGACTAATGCTATGCCAGCACATCATTATTTCTGCTTCACGAGTAGGGTTATCCTTTCATCTTCCCATCTTTTTGTGTTCCTTAACGTCGTGCTTCTTTCCCATTGATCGATGTGAAACAGAGTGAAGATATAAGAAACGTTTGACGCCGCGTTCAGAAAGAGGTCTGGAAGTAGAGAAATTTCTTCAGAGCAAAACCTTCATGTTGATTTTTACCGTGTTCGTCTTCTCACGTGTAACTTACCAGAAAATATTCTATTCAATCCTTGCTGCTTTTGTTTGAAAACTAAGATTCTACAGACCATAGATATGAAGAGGAGGAGCGTTTTGTGAGGGAACTATTGCAGCAGAGAGGAAGCACAAAAAAAAAAGCGACTTTTACTCAGCTACGTCTCCACTGATGCACTAGATTGGCTTCATGAGGTTTCCTAATATCTCACTTAATTTTGACCTTTAGAATGTTGGTCCTATCGAGATTTCTAGAGATTTTAGTCTGTTTGATAATTTATGTACTCAGTTGCTGCACTTGCAGCTAATGTCTACCACAGAGATCTGAAGCCAAAGAACTTCCTGGCAAATGAAAACTATAAAATCAAGAGTTGTGGTTTTGAATTAGGAAGGGGTTGCATTCAGTGATAGCCCCACAACTGTCTTTTGAACAGTATGGCGCACAAGATGAGTCTTTCTCTTCTCATAAACTAAGTTTGTATATTCTCAAACCTTATCTCTATTAAATTTACTAAACTATGTTTCTATAAGATTGTATAGAGCTCCACTCCTTTGTGGATGTTTCTGTTCCAAGTTGCTTCTCTATATAAACCTTTCTTTTAATTTTTGTATTACTGCGAGCTAACTTTGGTGGATTTGGATTTGTAGTATACACCCGCCATTGATATATAATGGAGTATAGGCTGCATCTTTTCCAGAGTATTGGTGAGAAACTCACTTTTCCTTGGAAAGAATGTGGTTCACCAGATTGATCTTATGACTGATCTGCTGGGGAAACCTTCCATGGACACCATCTCCTGGGTACTGATATTCTTCTTAGACGTAAGGTTTTGAGGTTCTGCAAAATCTTAAAAGCATGGACCAATGATGAGTACCCTGATTTTATGATATTATACATGTAACGAATGAGAAGGCAATGTGGTATTTAACAAGCATGAGGAAAAAGCTACATATTACTGCTCTTAACTACAACTCTGCTATGTTGAGTCAACTTGATTCGCTGTTGATCGAGATTAATTTCATGAAACAGTCTCTCAAAGGAAGGAAACATGAGGCGATCAAATTAAGAGTAGACCTCTCTTCTTTTGTAGTGCAGGCATCTCAAGCGCAGTTCTTTATACTGAAGACAAATATTTGCAGAGATTTCTGAATCGTTGGACGTGAATTGTCGTATTACATAGAAGAATCAAGAGGCATGGCAGAAAACGTTTGCTTTCTCTGGTTAAGATTAAGACAACATGGGATTTACTTGACGAGTCAGAGCGTGTCGCTAGCTGATATTGGATTAGTAGTCTTTGTGGTAGCGAACGATGTAATCAATGTGTCTGTGTAGTCAAGTATTATGCAACAAATGCTTTCACGTTGCTATTTCGGAGAAGTACCAACATAAGACAATTAGAAGAGAGACAGAAACCTGATGGTTTAAGTTCAATTAACCTACAAATACATAATCTTTTGTACCATCAAAACTCCATATTATTTTTTGAATAATTATTGTTTTCCATCTATTTTTATTACTTTATATTATGTAATACCAAAAAAATCACAAACCTCATATCAATAATATTGTTTACTAAGTTTTTAACATAATTATGGACTAAAATTTTTATAACATGTATATTAAACCTTTATTTTCAGTACTATACAGAAAAATAATTTTACTTTAAGAAATATTAGATGTATAAATTATTATTTAGGAATAGAAATTATTTCAGTTAATTAATATTTTAAAAATAGGTTTCCAAAAAGTTGTACCATGATGTAGTTTTAAAATTATAAATATCTGGAATGTATTTTCAAAACAGGGACAAATAAATTATCAAAAATTTAATTAAAATTTTAATTACTATCTTGAATGAAAATATTATTCACTGAGTCTCGGAAAAAATCAAAAAATTTCGCTAAGAGATTTACAAAAGAATTGATATAATGTCCATTTATATCAATTCTTTTATAAATTTGGTGGGAAATTTGCTAGAACCAATTTTAATCAACAACTACAATGTTTAAGTTTCAATTTGGTTTTAAACTATTAATTTCTGTCTAACAAGAGAATGAAAAAGCAAAGAAAAATTACTTGAAATACATTATTTTGAATATCATTTATCAAAATATACTCAATTAAAAATATTATAATATTTGGATTTATAGTTTAATGATTATTGTTCATATTTAATATTTAAGGGGTGAGATTAGGTTTATGTTGCTCGATAAATAGTTTTAAGAATATATAAAGTTAAATATGATACTTAAAAATAGAGTGTTAAATTCTTTAAATATAAGTGATTTCTTCGAATTTTATTATAATATATATATATATATATACTTTAGAAAACTTTGATTCTATTAATTATTTGGTTCATATACTTATAGTTGTAATTTCTAAAAATCTAAACTCTTTCTAGTTTGATATTTACTAGATTATATGATTTGTAATATAAAAAATATATTTAATAAATATAGTTTTACTATAGCTAATCTTAAAATTTATTGAAAATAAATCCACGCATAGCGTGGATCAAATCTCTAGTATATATAAAAAGAAAACGCTTTACGTTAAACAAGAATAATAATTTAACTAATGTTCATTAGTAATCATGTGCTTGTGTTCGAATTTTCCTTTTCATTTCTCTCTTAAATTTGTTCAGCATAAACATTGATGCTATTTTGTACATTAGTTACCAAGCCGTTTTGAGGAAGAGAAAGGTAAGAGGTGTTATCATAAAGACCATGTCTTGAGGAAGATGCATGGTCTGGTTGACAGGGTTGTAGGACAGTGATGAAGGAAGAGAGAGGGACATGGTACTCTATAGTTACCGAGAGATTATATATACAACCAAGGTCAAAGAAAAGCCATTACTTTCACTTTGTAGACAAGTAGAGTTGTGTAGTCATCACAAAGGAGCCAAAACCGTAATACTTTCACTTCAAGATAGAGTGGAGAAACTTTAGACAAGATAAATAACATGCTTGGTGAACATGATTTGTCAAATCAACCATGCATGTTGTTAGTTAACGAGACTTGAGCTCGAGAGAAACGATGAAAATGGAGTCAAGATTTTCTGTTATTCGATTCAGTTACAATCCAATTACATTTATAGTATCGGTTTATACTTGTACAAGATATCTATTGAACTAAACCGAGTTAAACCAACTCTACACATTAATATTCCCCCTCAAGATGGAGCGTAAAGAGAATATAGCGACATCTTGCTTATGAGAGAAGTGAACTGTGTAGGATGAAGAGGCTTGGTAAGAACGTCTGCGATTTGTGTACTTGTTCCAATATGAAGCGTTTTGATCAAGCCACTCTTGATACGATCACGAACTTGATGGCAATCCGATTCAACATGTTTGGTTCGTTCATGGAAAACCGGATTGTTACCAATGTGAACCGCAGCGGTAGAGTCACAAAAGAACGCAACAACTTTTGATTGAGGTGCCTGAAACTCAGCAAGAAGGTTCACAATCCAAATAACTTCTTTGACCGCAACGGACATGGCTCGGTATTCTGATTCAGACGAAGAGTGAGAGACAACATCCTGTTTCTTCGACTTCCACGCAATGAGAGAAGACCCAAGAAACATACAAAACCCAGAAGTGGACCGGCGAGTATCAAGACAAGAGTTCCAGTCAGCATCTGTATAACTCTTGAGAACCAAATCGGATGTAGCAGAGTAAAACAAGCCAAGACCAATCGTTCCTTTAAGGTAGTGTAGGACCTTATACGCAGCATGAAGATGAATACTCTGAGGATTAGCTACGAATTGACAAAGCTTGTTAACACTGTATGTAATGTCGGGACGTGTAATCGTAAGATACATTAGCCGTCCAACCAATCTTCTACAAACTGTAGGATCCTCAATGAGAGCTTCTTTGGGATCATAGAAGAGTTTAACACTCGGATCCATCGGTATAGAAGATGGTTTACAAGCCAAATTTCCCGTCTCTTCCAGTAATTCAAGAACATATTTCCGTTGACAGATAGTGATTCCTTGTTGAGACCGAGCAATTTCCAAACCGAGAAAATATTTGAGAGGGCCAAGATCTCGCAACTTAAACACCCCACTTAGATCATCCTTAAGTTGATCAACTTCCTTATCATCATTGCTCGCAACGACAATGTCGTCAACATATACAAGAACCGCAACATATTTCCCATTCAAGTTCTTGATGAACAAAGTATGATCACTGTGAGATGTATCGAACCCCATTGAGCGAAGAGTGGAGCTAAACTTGAGACACCATTGCCTTGAAGCCTGTTTTAAACCATAAAGGGACTTCTTTAGTTTACAGACTGCATTTGGAGGCAAAGTTTTCCCCTCTCTTGGTGTATAACCCGGAGGAAGTGTCATGTAAATCTCTTCTTGAAGGTCACCATTTAGAAACGCGTTTGAGATGTCAAGCTGTGTGAGGCTCCAGTTCTTTACAGCTGACACTACTAACAGAGTCTTTACTGTGGTCATTGTAGCAACAGGAGAGGAAGTATCAATGAAATCAACTCCCTCTTGTTGTGTATAACCTTTCGCTACCAGTCGAGCTTTATAACGTTCGAGAGAACCGTCAGCATTTAGCTTCACTTTATACACCCACTTGCACCCTATGGCACGTTTACCAGGAGGTAAAGAACATACTGACCATGTCTCTGTATTTTCAAGGGCTATAAGTTCTTCATTCATCGCCTTAAGCCATGCATCAAATTTCTTGGCTTGAGTGAAAGAAGTGGGTTCAATGTGCTGAGACAAAGAACATATATAACCCTCATAGACTTCTGAAAGACGTGCATAAGAGATATGAGCAGCCAGGGGGTAAGGGATGTCCGTGTCAGTAAGATTACATAAGTAATCATTTAGATATCCAGGAGGTTTAGATATCCGTTTAGAGTTTTCTGCAGGCACTGAACTCGGTAAAGCTGATGAAGTAGTTTCTTCTGGAACCGAAGAAGAAGAAGGACTTTGTGAAGTTGAATGGACTGGTCTTATATCCATCCAATCAGACAAAAGAAACTCATCTGAATACACTGGATTATCCTCTGCAAAAGGAAATATATCTTCATGAAAGGTTACATTCCTGGAGATATGAATCTTATTAGTCTCAAGATCCAAGAGCTTGTACCCTTTGTAAACTGAAGGATATCCAAGGAAAACACATGCCCTGGACCGGGGTTGAAACTTGTGTCGATTCTTAGAAGAAGTGGACATGTAAGCCAAGCAGCCAAACACACGTAATCCAGTGTAATCAACACGTTTCGACGTAAGAATTTCAAATGGTGTCTTATTCTTTAACCGAGGAGTGGGTAGACGGTTGATCAGGAAAACTGCTGTCAAAACACAGTCTCCCCAGTACTCCAGTGGAACTTGAGATTGAAACATAAGCGATCTCGACACATTAAGAATGTGCTGATGTTTCCTCTCGACAACAAAATTCTGCTCAGGTGTCTTAGGGCAAGAGTGATGCGGTATGATCCCTTTTCTCTTGTAAAGCTCTGTGAACCAAAGTTCTGGAGCATTATCTGATCGAACACCTTTCACCACAGCTTTATATTGCGTTTCAATCATCTGCAAGAACTCAGGAAAGACAGTTAAGACTTCATCTTTGCTTCTGAGTAAATAAAGCCAGGTGACTCGCGTGTGATCATCGACTATTGTAAGAAAATATTTGTATCCCTCAAGTGTTGGTACTGAGAAAGGTCCCCACACGTCAATATGGAGCATATCAAAAACAGTCACATATATTGTTGTGAGAAATATAAGTGAGATGCTTTTGCTTGGCAAGATGACAAATAGAACAATGATGACTTTTATTCTTCGGTTTGAAACCAAGTACATCACTTAAGGAATCAGTCTTAATCATAGACGGATGTCCCAATCTATTGTGCCAAAGGGCAGAATCAGCAATCACATTTGAGCATATCATCAATGTTTCTGTATTTGATAACACCGGGAGAGAAGTGGTGTCTAAGACATATAGATTTGCAATTTCTTCACCATGTCCAATCATCAGACCCTTGATATGATCCTGTATCATACAAGAAGATCCATCAAACATAATCCGGTAGCCTAAATCCTTGTTAACCTGACTCACACTCATCAAACTCAGTCGAAATTCAGGTATATAAAGGACATTGTTGAGGACCAGATGATCATTCAATCTGACACAACCAACTCCTTCAATTTTCACAGCAAGACCATTTGGTAAAGTCACTGAAGCATTGAGTGTTGCCGATAAGGATTCAAATCTGCTTTTATCACATGTAACGTGATGAGTTGCACCACTGTCTACTATCCAAGAAGTAGATCCCAATACACTGCTAGTAGCTTGTAATACAGCAATGAATCTCAGAGTAGAGGAGGAATAGGCCATACCCGGTAATGCAGTGATAGTAGCTCCTGATGATGAGGCAACAGTTGACGAATTCAAAGGTTGAAGCTTGGAATTGAAATAGGCGATCACCCCTTGAATCTGATATTTTGTCAAACTATTAACCATTGTGGAGATGTTTGTCCATTGACTTCATTGTCACTAAGAGTGAGTTGAGCAACCACAGGCTTGTTGTATCCTGTAGGCTTAGCTGTGTTGTAACTTTTCTCATTCTTGTTCTTATTCTTGTGCTTAAAGTCAATAGGATAGCCATGAATCTTGTAGCAGGTTTCTGTGGTGTGTCCAGTGTACCCACAGTGTGTACAAATAGGCTTCTGCTGCTTTTGAGTATAGCTAGACTGAGCTGCATTGACCACTGCTTGAGATTGAACATTTGACGCCACTTGAAACGCTGAAGCATTATTCAAAGAGCTAACACTCCTCTGGTTAAAATCCTGATCCAAGAGATTGTAAATCTCAGACAAATCTGGAACGTTCTTCTTCATTATGATCTGACTCCTGATTGTGGCATAGGACTCATTCAAGCCTGCTAGGAACTTAACGATCTTTCACCTGTTCTGCTGCTTTATTCATAGACTTGCAACAATCACATCTATGACAAGTATCCACACAAGTAGCTCCATCAAGTTCATCCCATAAGGTCTTCAAGGTTGTATAGTAAGAAGCCAAAACCAGAGAACCTTGTTGCAAAGACCAAATTTGTTGAGAGAGCTGATACGAGCGGGGAAGATTCGTAATATGAAACCTAGCAGAAAGATCATTCCAGATTTCTGATGCATCATGAAATCGCAGGATACTCTTGTAAATCTGTTTCGAAACAGAGTTCAATATCCAAGATTTAACCATATAATTGCATCGAGACCAGATCCTGAAGCTAGCATGAGAATCACTTGGTCTAGCTAATGATCCATCGATAAATGCAGATTTGTTCTTCGCATCTAAGGCTATGGTCATTGCTATACACCAATTATCGTAATTCGTACCATCTAGAACCTCAGTGATAATCGAAAGACCTGGATTATCGCTGCCAGTGAGATAGAACGGAGAATGAACGCTATCGTACGGTTCCGTCGGTGCAATCGGCGATTGCGGTGGCAAATCTTCAGCGGTTGAAGTTCTTCTTGCCGACGACGGAGCTCGTCCTAGACGTCCCGTAACTCTCCTTCCGATCACCATTGATGAGATCGCAAACGAGGCGAGGAAGTGAATCGAGTGAGGTTTCGAGCCTCACCGCTCTGATACCATGTTAGTTAACGAGACTTGAGCTCGAGAGAAACGATGAAAATGGAGTCAAGATTTTCTGTTATTCGATTCAGTTACAATCCAATTACATTTATAGTATCGGTTTATACTTGTACCAGATATCAATTGAACTAAACCGAGTTAAACCAACTCTACACATTAATACATGTAACATAAACTACAATTGCGAGTAACCCTTTTATTTAATGAATTGTACATAAAGTTAACCAAAAGTATATTGTGAGTTCCAACCAAAAGCCCGTTTTTCTAATTTGTTTAACTTTTTATTTTGCATTAAAAATAGGGCAATTTTCTTAAATAAGCTCTTTTTAAGTTTTTGTCACAAAAATATCCCTAATAAAATGACCAAAATAGTTTTTTTTTTAAATTTTGATTTTTTTTTTTGAAATTTGAAACTCCATCCCAAAATCCACCCTTTAACTATGAAATCTAAATCTAAATTAATTAACCATAGGGATATAAATACATATAAATGTATTTTAACCTCTAATAAAATCTATTTTAGTCATTTTTTTCATTAAGAACTATTTTGTGAAAAAACAAACTAAAATGAGCTATTATCTAAAGAAATTTCTCTTAAAAATATATAATGGCTTTTGCAAGGCAAATAAGTTAAGATTTTTTTTTTCTTAACAACAGTTAAGATATATTATTAAACAACTAGGATACTAAACTACAGTATATCTCAAATTTTTTTTTTTTTTTATACAATTGACATCAAACTTGGGAAACAAGAAAATGAACTCTCACAAAAATGTACTTTGTAATCACGTACGAAACATAAATCATATGATCTTGATTCAAGATCGTACATTAAAAGATTCGGATTCTTCGCAGGAGGATAATAAAGCACTAGTGATTTCTTCTTGTTCTTCAAAACCGCGACAAGAATGGCACATGGAACGACGTCTGGCGAATAAGTGCATGGTAGTGGCAGATAATCCGTAAACCAATCATGATCAGTTTGTATATCTAACGAAAATATTTTCTCCCAAATCATATCTGAATTATTTAGTGACCAAATCTCTTGTTTTGGCCACTCTTTCTGCGAGACGCATAGATGGTTATTCAGCTAGAGTGCACATGATGATTTGCTTATCATCTACTTCAACAAATGGAGTTTCTGCGGTTATGTGAAATTTTTCTGTATGAATATCGAAAGATAATATTTTTGTTTTTGTGATATACTCATCAGTGAACCAGTAAAGTGATCCATCCATCTATGTGTACTGGATTTTGTTCATCAAAAATACGGACAGGAGAAGCAGTCACATACTTCCAAGTGTTGGTGTTAAAATCAAACACTTCACAAACCGTAGCGTTACTTAGACTTAACCCAAATGAATTATATAACCAAACCAGTTTGTATCTGCCTGTGAACTTCTCTTTGCCAAATCCTAGTTTACATAAAATGCCATCGTTATTCCCCGTCCAGGTTCCTATTTGATTCATCACCCTGATCAGATCAGTTTCTTGATGCCCCGCTTGAGGAACACTTCGAAACCATCTTGTATTAGGATTGACTAGATAGATACAAGTGTAGTGATTGTAATCAGGGGTGGATCCAAAAGCTTAAATAGTATGTGGCAAACTTATATTATATGTAACTCATATAGTAAAGAATATTCAAACTAAAAGCATTAATGTAAATTTAGTATTAATTTCTCAGAAAAAGATAAAATAGCATGGGGCACATGCCCCACCCACCTCTCACTTGCATCCGCTCATGATTGTAATAGTATATCAAACCGTCACAATTCCCACAAACGGAATAGGTATAACAAAACAATGCTTTGTTCTTCTTCAAAAGAGTTGGTATACACACAGGGCGAACATTAGGCAGTTTGATCAAATCCGACGAACCTATTGTCAACATCCTTGTTACATGTTCGTTATCTTCACCTTCATAGAGACTGATGATTGTTGAGTTGTAGGAACTAATATACATGAAGGGAAGTGAAGGAATGGGTTAGTGACACCATGAGGAAGAGAATGGTGGATGTGCAAAAATAGGGTCAGTGTACGGACGGTACGGAAGGCGGGCAAGTTCAGGATGGTTCAAGTTTGACCTTGATATGATGAAGGGAATATGTAAAAAAATAGGGCATGGTACGGACAGGAGGTCCGTACCAGTGTCTGTACACTTCATGGGAAGTTAACCTTGCTCGGGTAAACAAGTAATTTGCATGGCATTACTTTGAGCCTTATCCCATCCTATCAGAACGTTGAGAGGAAGAAATGGATGCGCCTTGACAGACTGGCAGAAGGCTGGAAAGGTAAAGCATATCAGTCAAAGATGCCTTGATGCTCCAAGCATGTGAGCAACCTCATTGGACGGTTTGAAAGAGACGCTCCTCTCGGTCTTGACTTCACACACTTTCCCTATCCTCTTTGGTTTCGAAAACCCTTAGCTCCTTACCTATATATGTTTGTATCCGCAGCTCTTGTATTGCAATGAGAAAGTTTTGAGTGTTCAAAGTAATGAAAGGGGTTTCTTAGTCTTTTGAGTCTCTTGTTCATCAAGTCTTCTAATCTTTCTCTCTAATCCCGCTTTCTAATCTATAGTATAGTTCTCAGATTACTAAAATCTCATGATATCAGAGCCAGGTTGGCATCAATCTGAGTTCTTGGTCTAGTGTTCGTTGAAGATACAAGGTTGAAGCTTTGAAGAAGGTTCTTGAAGATTCAAGTCCAGGTCTTTGAAGGTTCTATCCTTGCGGTTCTTAATCTATTCTCAAGGTATTCCAGTTATAGATCTGTTCTTTGAAGTTTTCTTGGAAGATATTTGGCTCAAGGTTGAGTCTTTGTCAAGCTAATCTTGTCTACACGGTTCAAAATGGAAGGAAACAACATTCGGGTTCCGGTTACCCTCAAAGGAGGTAACTATTTTGCTTTGGTCTTGTTTGGTGAAGACCGCGGTTGGGAGTAAGGGTCTGTGGGGTCATATCACATCTGGAGAAGCTCCATAACTCATTACTCAAGATGGTGATCAAGAAGTGGTTACAAAGAATGAAGAAAAATGGGAGCAAGAGGACTTGCTTGTGATGTCTGTCTTGCAAGGATCGCTTGAGCCTTCAATCTTGGAGGCTTATAGCTACTGTGAGAAGGCAAGGGCTATGTGGGAAACTCTGAAGAAGGTGTATGGAAATACACCAAACTTGAGCAGAGTATTTGAGGTAAAAAGGTCCATCAACAACTTGAAACAAGATGATATGGAGTTTACTAAGCATCTAGGGAGGTTCCGGGCATTGTGGTCTGAACTAGAGATGTTAAGGCCGAGTACCACCGATGTTGATGAGTTGAATGAGATGCGTGAGCAAGTCAAAGTCTTTGGACTCTTGCTCACTTTGAACCCAGGCTACAACAGCCTCATCAAACACATCCTTAGGTCCGAGAAGCTCCCATCCTTGGAGGAAGTATGCGCACATATACAAAAGGAACAAGGCTTCATTGGGTTGTTTCGAGGGAAGGGAGAACTTACCATGGCCAATCAGGCATCTCATGCGGATCAAGAAGATGGACCTCAAGCTAACAAGGCAGCTGATGGGAGGTATGAGGATAGAAAGTTTAATGGGAACTGTGATCATTGTAAGAAACATGGTCACAAGAAGAGTCAGTGTTGGATACTCCATCCACACTTGAAGCCGGCAAAGTTCATGAAGTACAGGGAAGCTAGAGCACACATGTCTGAAGGCACAAGTGGTGTCAGTACTTCAAACAAGGCAAATGATGTGGATGGGCGTGAAATAAGTGATGGGAAGTCTCTGGTGGCTTTCACCGGAAACCAGAACATCCGGGCAAGTGATCAAGACTGCATGAGGAGGTCAGACATTCAAGCTCTGATCAAAATGTTCAAGGAGAATGGTAAATCATATGGGTATTCCTTTGGTGCATCTATGGTTTCTAGTAAAGATGATAGTATTGATTATATAACTCGGACTGCTAGGATTGCGGATAGACTAGAGAATATTCTTGCTGAATACAAGCTTGCTAGTATTAGTAGGATTGATCACTTAACTAGTTCACATGAGCATCGTAGCATACTATGTCACACTGCTAGAAACTTGCCTAGACCTCTCATAGTAGATTCAGGTGCTTCACACCATATGATCAGTGATGCTAGCTTGATTAAAGATATTCATCCTGCAAATGGTCATGTCATGATTGCAAATGAGGATAAAATCCCAATTAGAGGAGTTGGAACTCTAAAACTGTTTGACAAAGAAACTAGTGCCTTTTTCATGCCTGAATTCACATCTAATATATTGTATGTTAAGAAATGCACCACGGATTTAAATTATAATGTCACATTCACCCCTACTGATGTGAAGTTTCATGATATTGAGAGCAGCCAAATGATTGGGAAAGGAGTTAACTAAAGGAGATCTATACATGCTGGAAGACATAGCTCTTATTCCTTGTTTTAGCTACTCATTTACTTCTTTGTCTATACTGAATAAGAATGCTTTGTGGCATGCTAGATTAGGACATCCCCATGTTAGAGCACTGAACTTGATGCTAACAGGTGTTATTTTTGAGAATAATGATTGTGAATCTTGCATTTTAGGCAAGCATTGTAAGACTGTTTTTCCACATTCCTCTACAATTTATGAAAACTGTTTTGATCTTGTTCATTCTGATGTATAGACTGCCCCTTGTTTATCTAGAGAAAATCAGAAATACTTTGTCACATTCATTGATGAAAAATCTAAATACACCTGGTTAACTTTAATGCCATCAAAAGATAGGGTGTAAGATGCATTCAAAAACTTTCATGCATATATATATCTAACCACTATCATGCAAGGCTTAAAATCTTCAGGTCTGACAATGGAGGAGAGTATACGAGTCATGACTTCAAGGATTACTTAGATCAACATGGATTCCTTCATCAAACTAGTTGTCCTTACACTCCCCAACAAACTGGAGTTGCTGAAAGGAAGAATTGCCACCTCATGGAAGTGGCTCGGTCAATGATGTTGCAAACCAAAGTACCAAAGAAGTTTTGGAGTGATGCAGTTACCACATTATGTTATCTTATCAACATGACACCAACCAAAGTCCTGAAGGATCAAGCTCCATTTGAGGTTCTTAACAAGTACAAGCCATCACAAGAGTAAATGAGAGTCTTTGGGTGCTTGTGCTATGTCCACATATCCGGGGAAATGAGGAACAAGCTGGAGGCAAGAAGCACAAAGGCAGTATTTATTGGATACTCATCCACTCAAAAAGGTTATAAATGCTATGACCCTATTGCCAAAAGAGTGTTGGTATCTCGTGATGTCAAGTTTGTGGAGCACAAGGTTATTTTGATGCAAAGGATCAAGAAGATTTGAGGGATATCACCTCAGATAAGGCAGCCACCTTGCGGATCATCTTAGAAGGACTTGGGATTGGAGTGACCCAAGATCAGGATGCTAAAAGAGGAGCATGAGAGAAATCTCAAGTGAACCGCGAGGATACTCAGTCACCTCCCCTTGACCATGAGGGGGGAAGTGAATCTGGTCCTATAAGGGATGAAGATGAGTTAGATCCAGTTTCTCATGATCAAAGTGGAGGGACACAAGATCAAGCAGAAGAAGGGGACTTGAATCATTTGGAGGAAGAAAGTTCAGAGCTACAAGATACAAGTAGTGGTACAAGTAGTGGCAGTGAGACTAGTGGAAGCAATACCCCGATTGAAGTTGTACAACCTTTGAGGAGAAGTACTAGAATCAGTAAGGATCTATCTAATTGGGTAAACACCAGGGTCTACTATAATGCCCAAGCTGTGGAGCATCCTACTCAAGCTGTATGTTCGTTTGCTTACTACCCAAAGGAGCATTGTGCTTTCATGGTCAACCTGGATGAGATTCAGGTTCCAAGATCCTATGAAGAGGTTGTTCAGGAAAAGGCTTGGAAAGGTTCAGTAGATGAGGAAGCCAGTGATGTGATAAGGAATGATACTTGGTATGAGAGTGCAATACCAAAGGGAAAGAAGGCAGTATCTAGTAGGTGGATTTTCACTATCAAATATCAGGCAAATGGGGAGATTGAGAGACGCAAGACCAGATTAGTTGCAAGAGGATTCACCCAAACGTATGGTGAAGATTATATTGACACATTTTCTCTGGTTGCCAAACTTCATACAATCAGAATTGTGTTGTTTTTGGCTGTCAATCTTCAATGGGGGTTGTGGCAAATGGATGTGAAGAATACATTCTTGCAAGGAGAGCTTGAGGATGAGGTATACATGTATCCCCCACCAGGCCTGGATCATTTAGTAAAGAAGGACAATGTCTTAAGGTTAAAGAAAGCTATTTATGGTCTTAAACAGTCTCCTAGAGCATGGTACAACAAGCTTAGCACAACTCTGAATGGGAGAGGGTCTAGGAAATCTGAGCTCGACCACACCCTCTTTACTCTTGTAACCCCAAAAGGTATAGTTGTCCTTCTGGTTTATGTTGATGATATCATCATAACCGGAAGTGACAAATGTGAGATACAAGCTACTAAGGACTTTCTTAAGTCAGTATTTGATATTAAAGACTTAGGAGAGATGAAATACTTTCTTGGGATTGAGTTGTGTAGATCCAAGGAAAGGTTGTTCATCTCTCAAAGGAAATATACACTTGATCTCTTGAAGGATGCATGTGCACTTGGAGGCAAGACGGCTAAGATGCCAATGGAGGATGGATACAAGGTTTCCACGTGAGGGGGAGATTGAAGACAGCAAGCCATTCCATGATCCTAAAATATATAGGAAACTTGTTGGTAAGCTCATATACTTAACCATCACAAGACCTGATGTTTGCTTTGCTGTGAATCAGGTGAGTCAACATATGCAAGCTCCAAAGGAGCATCATTGGCGCATGGTGGAGAGGATTTTGATGTACTTGAACGGCTCACATGACCAAGGAGTATGGATAGGTTGCAATGGGAGCATTGAAGTTGTTGGATACTGTGATGCGGATTGGGCATGAGATAGGGCAGGTAGAAGGTCAACCACTGGATATTTCACTTTCATTAGGGGCAACCTAGTGACTTGGAAGAGTAAGAAGCAGAAGGTGGTGTCATGTTCCAGTGCTGAAGCTGAATACCGAGATATGCTGAAGCTTACAAACGAGCTTGTATGGATCAAAGGGATATTGAAGCACTTGGAGATCGAGCAAGACACGCCCATGACAATGCATTGTGATAACCAAGCAGCTATAAACATTGCATCCAACTCGGTGTTCCACGAGAGGACAAAACACATAGAGGTGGACTGTCACAAGGTCAGGCAAATGATTGTGTTAGGAGTCGTCTTACCTTTTTATACTCGAAGTGAAGATCAGTTGGCTGATGTATTTACCAAAGCTGCAAGACAGAAGACCATGTAGTCCATCCATATCAGGTTAGGCCTTATCAACCTTGGCAACCAAAGCTCGGACCCTAAGCTATGAGGTTTCCACTCTTTTCCCCTCATCAAGGTTTTGTCCTAATGGGTTTTCCTTGGTGAGGTTTTTAATGAGGGGGATCTCATAGCTTCCAAGCTTGACCGGCTCCATGGTCAAGCTTGAGGGAGAGTGTTGAGTTGTGGGAACTAATATACATGAAGGGAAGTGAAGGAATGGGTTAGTGACACCATGAGGAAGAGAATAGTGGATGTGCAGAAATAGGGTCAGTGTACGGACGGTACGGACTTGTACGGACCATACGGATGGCGGGCAAGTTCAGGATGGTTCAGGTTCGACCTTGATATGATGAAGAGAAGATATGCAAAAATAGGGCATGGTACGGACAGGAGGTCCGTACCTGTAACACCCCCAAACCGTTCTAGGCATAGGTCACCCCCGGCCAACAATCAAACAAGAACATGACCGACGGCTGACTTTCTACCAAGGTTCGGAAGTGCTACATGACGGGTTAGAGGCGTTCCAGCCTGGTCACAAAGAGTGCAATTCGTGACTTGGCCAGTTCGCCCGCTAACACGTCCCGTCAGATTAAAGCCTAAGGCTTCTCAACCCGTACTCCAATCTGGCGTTGTGTTAGCTTGGACAAGCTAATATCAGATACAACAAGGCATTTACACAAAACATCGATTTATTTATCTTATATCGAATTCGGTTCACAAGACAAAATATTATAAGCGTAGTGGCATGCCAACGAGTAAAAGATACATACTATAGTCTGAAAACGTCGCAAGCAAAAAGATAAAAATCTACACCAGCCAGCCTAGCTTCCCGCGACCGCTACAAGCTTACTACTGGTCACCTGAAAACAACAACGAGTGAGGGGTGAGTAATCTAGCATTACTCAGTGAGTTACAATCCCCAACTAACAAATACAACCCCTCGCTATCCCACCCCAAACAATCTAAAGCAAGAGGTTCACCTAATAACATAAGTAATATCCGCAATAATATAACCAAAATCTGAAACCCGTAGTATAAAATAATACGAGTAAAATAGCGATACTATAATAGTCTTTGGAAATCGATATCCAAATAAACTAGGGTTTACCAAACCCCTTAATAATATATATATATATATATAACTCGGGCCCCGGTGACGTTAGGTTCCTCCTTCACTATCGGCAATATCCTAACTCCCTACCACGAAGGCCGGAAGAAGGAACTTTCAACCGACCGCGGCCCACAGTCTTTCGGGTCACCGCGCGACAGCCCACAGTCCTTCGGGTCACTGCCACATTACACCGTCGTGTAATAACTCAGCCATAGGCCATGACCCCGTTCCTCTGAGTCTTCCCGATCCAGCGAATAAGGGGTTTCCTTGAACCCGCTGGGTACGAGGTCTGAAGGAACACTAACTCACCCCTATACATGCCTAGCAATGTGGGTTACACAATGCTGTCGGCTAATATATAACAAATACCAAAAACCGGTAATATAACCAAGGTTTCAAGCAATCACCACAACCAAACACAATCAAATATATTCTAGAATCAAGCATAAAGACTAATTCTAGAATATCTAGCCATTCACAACCTAGCGATATCATCTAAGCATTCAGAAATCGCTAACCAATCAACCTAACCATTAGCATGCTACTATGGTTCTCAAGCAATAACTAAGCATGCTATCAACTCAATCAATCTAACCATTACTATCAACTAATCAAACCATTACTCAGTTTAGACCTGGCCTCCTGCCATGATCCAACTTCCAAGTAATGGGAACCTGCATGAAAACAGCTCAGCAAACAATTGATTATAACTCACTGTTTTTGGTCGACCGTGGCCTTGACCCCGAACCCGTCTTCTGCGATCCGAACCCTTTCTTCTTGACCTTCACAAGTAGACCCACGTCTGTACTGATCTTATTCGTGCAGAGCTTCTGTAGATGCTGACTCAAATCGAGCAGAGTAACTGTTCTCGAAATCTCTCTAAAACTGCCGAAAAAGACTCGAAAATGATCGGAACTCTAACTTTCTTTCTCTGGTTTCTCTCTCAAGTTTTTCAGTGTCTTTCAGGTGTGCTGGATGGTTTGAAAAGGAGTGGGGGTCGTGGGTATTTATAAGGAAAAGCAACCAATCAGAAACCCACCATGTGGCAGCCCGTGTGTCGCCTCGCATGGCTCCGGATGCATGCGTCGCGGCACCTCGTGCTCCACATGTCTCTCAGCATGATGAGGATTGCATGCCAGATGACATCAAGCCCTCCAGATGTCTCTCCCACGTCCTGGACTCATCCAGATTAACACCACAACGCCCACATGTCGCTCAGCATGCTCGGATTGCAGGTTACGCGGCACCTCGTGCTTCTGTGTGTCAATCAGCATGCTGTGCTCTCCTGGGCTTCAACACCTCCTGCTTCCCTTGCCACATAACATGCCAGGCAGGTTATACCACGTTCTTATCTCATAGATAAGGCTACCTTGAGCTTCTCGGTCCATTCGACTATTTCGACCCTTTCGGTGAATTTTCGTCCCGCGCTCAATCCCGAATATTTTTCTACGCCCGTTCTGATGAGATGAATATTTTTAATAAACTCCAAGTGAATCCTGACCTTGACGGAAAATATTTTCTGAGCCTCCGGCTTCCTCGAAAAATCGATAATACCGAAATTAGGGTTTTCGCCCAACTTCGAATTTTCCCGTCATGCTTCGATCCCGTCGTGCTTACTTCCCGTCCTGCTTAACTCCCGTCCTGCTCCCAACTTATAATGTCTCCCAAATGATATTTTACTGATAGATACAAAGTTTTGTAGAAAACTTCGTTCCTAAGAAAACATCGGGTTCTGAAACGTCGAGCTTCTAAACCGTCGTGCTTCCAAAAATATCATACTTCCAAAACATCCATCTGATCAATCTAACTCTTTTCTGACCATGGTCCAGCAGCTTATTCGATCCATGGTTCACTCACGATCAATTCTTCGACCATCCATCGCCCGCGGTACGATCATTATTATTTTTATTTTATTTTTTTCTAACGGGTTTCTACATTCTCCCCCCCTTAACAGAATTCGTCCTCGAATTCTAAGCTTCTGAGGGGCCTCTTTCTTCCATCACAACATCCTCTCGGAAAAACTCAGGGTGATTGGCTTTAAATCTCTCTTCATCCTCCCAAGTGACATGAATCATGTTTTGTCTTCCCCAGAAAACTTGTACTTGAGCAATCTCACGATTCTTTAGTTTTCGAATACGCCTTTCTCCCAATCGGATTGGTCCTTCTGGATATGTAAGATCTGACCTTAGCTCCTCAACTCTCTCGGGCTCTACAGCACTTGGATCTCGTATATGTCTCCGAAGCATGGAAACATGGAACACCGGATGTAAACGCATATCTTCAGGAAGATCCAAACGGTAAGCTACCTCACCAACTCTCCCGATGATCTTGTACGGACCAATGAACCTGACCGCGAGTTTCCCAACCTTGCCAAATCTGTCCTTCCCTTTCTGTGTTGTAACCTTCAAATAGACCCAATCTCCTATCTCAAATGTTACCTCTCTTCTTGACTGGTCTGCGTACTTCTTCTGACGGTCTTGAGCCTTCTTCATGTTCGTCTGAATCGTCTCCAGCTTTATCGTAGTCTCTTGAACAATAGGCGATCCAAACATTCTTCTTTCTCCCACTTCCGTCCAACACAAAGGTGTCTTGCATGGCCTTCCATACAAAGCTTCATAAGGTGACATCCCTATGCTCGCATGATGACTGTTGTTGTATGAGAACTCAACCAGCGGTAAATGCTTCTCCCAACTTCCTGCCCAATCGAGAATACACATCCAAAGCATGTCCTCGATTGTCCAGATAGTTCTCTCCGTTTGGCCATCTGTTTCTGGATGAAATGCCGTGCTTCTAAACAGTTTTGTCCCCAAGGCTTCCTGAAGTGCTTCCCAAAATGCTGCGGTGAACCTAGGGTCACGATCTGAAACGATGTCTGAAGGTACTCCATGTAACTTCACGATTTCGTTGATGTACAGCTCGGCCAATACTTCAACTTTATCCGTGTCCCGCATAGATAACAAATGTGTGACCTTTGTTAACCTATCTACAATCACCCAGATTGAATTGTTCGATCTACCTGGAGCAGTGGGTAAACCGGTGATGAAATCCATGGAAATCGAGTCCCATTTCCACTGAGGTACCGGAAGACTCTGCAACAGTCCTCCTGGAACTTGGTGTTCGACTTTGACTTGCTGACATGTTGCACACTGTGCAACCCATTGCGCTACTGATCTCTTCATACCCGGCCAATGATAGTATCTTCTCACGTCTCGGTACATCTTCGAACTTCCAGGATGGATACTAAGTAAAGAATGATGTGCGACCCTTAGTATCTCATCTCTCATCCCTTGTCCTTTAGGGACCGTGATCCTCCCATTAATAAGCAAAGTTCCATCATCCGCCAAGTAGTAGCCAGCATTATTTGGTTCGGCTTGCCCTCTGAGTTCTTCAGCAATCTTCTGTAGCTTCTCGTCTTTAAGTTGCTCCTTTTTAATCTTCTGAATCAAGTTGGCTTGATTCACTGCTTGTACTCCCAATGGTTCACTTGTCTGTCCTTCCAAAACGACCAACTTCACTTGCTTCAATTCTTCATTCAACAGATCCACTTCCTTCTCTAAATCTGCATCCATTTTCCTTCGACTTAAGGCATCCGCAACAACATTCGCTTTACCAGGATGGTAACGAATCTTTAAGTCGTAGTCAGCTACAAACTCCATCCATCTACGCTGGCGCAGGTTAAGATCTGGCTGAGTGAAGAGGTATTTAAGACTTTGATGGTCTGTGTATACCTCCACTTCTTCCCCGTATAAGTATGATCTCCAAATTCGTAAAGCAAACACCACTGCCGCTAACTCCAAGTCATGTGTACTGTAGTTATCTTCATGCTTCCGTAGTTGTCGCGAGGCATACACAATGACTCTTCCATCTTGCATAAGAACACAACCTAACCCAACTCGTGAAGCATTCGTGTAAACCGTGTAAGGTTTTCCTTGCTCGGCCGAAGCTAACACTGGTGCGGTGGTGAGAGCTTCCTTCAATGTTTTGAATGCATTCTCGGTTGCTTCCACCCAAAGGTAAGGTATTCTTTTACCGGTCAGTTTAGTTAAGGGCTTTGCAATGGAGGAAAAGTCCTTAACAAACTTCCGATAATAGCCCGCGAGTCCGAGAAAACTCCTCACTTCCGTCACTGTGGTGGGTCTAGGCCATTCTCGTATGGCTTGGATCTTTTCTGGATCAGGAGCCACGCCCTCTCCTGATACTATATGACCAAGAAATCCAATCTCCCTTTTCCAAAATGAACACTTGCTGAACTTGGCAAATAGCTGTTGGTTTCGTAACCTCTCCATTACTAGTCTCAGATGCTCTTTGTGCTCCTCCTCACTTCTCGAGTACACTAGGATGTCGTCAATGAAGATGATCACGAATTTTTCGAGGTAGTCATGAAACACTTCATTCATCAATCGCATGAAAGCTGCAGGGGCATTTGTGAGACCAAAGGGCATAACCACGAACTCGTACTGCCCATACCTCGTCCGAAATGCCGTCTTCACAGTATCTGACTCGGCAATTGGAATTTGATGATACCCTGATGCCAAATCAATATTTTAAAACCAACTTGCTCCTTTGAGTTGATCCAACAACTCATCTATCCTCGGAAGAGGATACTTGTCTTTTATGGTGATGTTGTTGATACCGCGATAATCGATACACAACCTCATGCTTCCGTCCTTCTTTTTCACAAATAGAACAGGAGCTCCCCAAGGTGAGGAACTTGATCGGATGAATCCCTTCTCCAATAGATCTTCCAATTGTTTCTTTAGCTCAGCTAACTCTGCTGGTGCCATCCGATACGGTGCCTTAGCTATAGGTTTTGCTTCAGGCTCCAAAGTAATGGTAAAGGGATTACTCCGAGGTGGAGGTAATTCCTTTAGCGGTACAAATATATCCTCAAACTCCTGGACCACTTCTATGTCTTCAACCTTAACCTCATCGTCAGTGGCTCCTCCACTAACCGATAAAGTCACCAAATACACTTCTCCGTCTTGAAACAAATCTTGGACTCTCAATGCTGCTATCAGTGACACGGTCATACTAGGACTGATTCCACAGTATACCATCTCTGGACGTTTGCCTCTGCCAAACAACAATCTTCCCTTTCCACAATCAATCTGAACTCCGTATCTTGATAACCAGTCCATTCCAAGGATGACTTCGTACCCTTCCAAAGGCACGACTAACAAATCTGCCACAAACTCTTTCTCCTGAATAACAAGTGGGACATTCTTGATATACTGATCTGCTTGAAGGGTTCGGTCTGCAGGGGTCAAGACTGCCACGTTTACCCTGTCAACCACAAAACAATCCCAAAACTGGGCAGCTACTTCAGGGGTCACAAAGCTATGTGTTGCCCCCGAGTCAAACAATACATGAGTGGGTTTACCAGCAACATGTATGGTTCCTGCCACAGTAACTCAATCAACAATATCTCAATCACAATCAGAATATTTCTAAGCGCGCAACCTAGCGATCAAGCAATATAACCAGAATCCTAACTAATTCCAGTAACCAAAATTCCATATACTAAAAAAAAAAGGAGGTTAAATACCCACTATACCTGTAATGGGACCGTGGGAAGGTCCTGCATTGTCAGGGTTTTCTATACCTAAGGCATAAACCCTACCTCCTAGGTTTTGCTTCTTTGGTGGTGGCTCAATTGCTGGACGGCTAGGAGGAGCTCGGATTGCAAGAGGGGTCGCAGGGATTGGCTTGTTTGGACATGACGAAGCATAATGGCCCTTCTTTCCGCAAGAGAAACAAGTGACATCCTCGATCCTTATCTGTGAATAACCCTGCTGGTTGTTCCGCTGATTGTTGGGACAGAATTTGGAAATGTGTCCCGGCTGACCACATGTGTAACAGACCCCAGAGTTACCGCGATATTTGCTTTGGCCTCCTCGCCCTTTGCCCTTGTTAAACCTTGGACCCTTGTTGTAATTTGACCCTTCTCCTTGGCTGAACTTGGGGTGTCTCCCAGAATGTTGTGTAACCATCCTTTCTGTCTCTACTACAGTCTCAACATTAACAGCCTTCTCCACCAGATCAGATAAGCTGTTAAAGTTGCTTCCAGCTAAACGGCTTCCAAGCTCCGGCTTTAATCCATACATAAAGTTACGGATCATCGTTCCTTCATCTTCACGTCCATCAAAAACATGTTGTCTCAACCTTGTGAACTCAGAATCATAACTCCTCACTGGCCTATCTCCTTGAACTAGGTTCATAAACTGACGCTCCAGCCGATGCTTTGCTTCAGGAGGAAAGTACTTCCTTTCGAACTCTCCCTTGAAAGATTCCCATGATGTGATGGTATGTCCACGCTGCCTCTCTATGCTGTCCCACCATCCGGTTGCGTCTCCTTCAAGGTAGTACACTGCGATCTTCTTCATATATTCTTTTGGGCACTCCATGGCTTCAAAATTCTTCTCCATCATAGTAATCCATTTGAGAGCTTCAATAGGATCTGATCCTCCCTTGTATCTGTAAGATCCGATGTTCTTCATGGTAGATAACAGCTTGGAAACTTCAGGGGTATCAGTATGTGTGCCTCGGTTACTAAGTGCCTGGGCCATCACGTCGTGCAAAAGCTTCAAAGTGTTTTCTGCTCCTTGATCTTGTGGTCTTTCTGTGGCACGGTTCTGATCTGGTCTCGGGTTTGATTGAGCAGATTGATCATACTGATGTCTCTGCTCCCAATTACGACTTGGACTAACGCTCGCCAAACTGTCTTCTCTTGTATCTCTGGTCCTGTTGCCATACACCGGAAAAGATCTTGTTCTCTGCAGAGGGCTCATGTCGTGTCCAAACATCTTACTAACGTCATTTCCATCCTCTTGATCTGATCTGTAACCCAATCCTCTCCCTGCTGAAACCCTACCCTCTCCCCAAATCCGATCTCGTCCATCATCGCCTATCCCGCGATTAGCCATCTGCACGCACATAAAAGGGTAAGTCCTATTCCTATTTAAACCTAATGCGGGAAGCGGCTGGTTTCCTAAAACATCTTTTTGCGACTCTTTTGACTCAATAAAACATTGAAAGCACTTGTGTCACGCATGGACGAAACCATGCTCTGATACCACCTCTTGTAACACCCCCAAACCGTTCTAGGCATAGGTCGAACCCCCGGCCAACAATCAAACAAGAACATGACCGACGGCTGACTTTCTACCAAGGTTCGGAAGTGCTACATGACGGGTTAGAGGCGTTCCAGCCTGGTCACAAAGAGTGCAATTCGTGACTTGGCCAGTTCGCCTGCTAACACGTCCCGTCAGATTAAAGCCTAAGGCTTCTCAACCCGTACTCCAATCTGGCGTTGTGTTAGCTTGGACAAGCTAATATCAGATACAACAAGGCATTTACACAAAACATCGATTTATTTATCTTATATCGAATTCGGTTCACAAGACAAAATATTATAAGCGTAGTGGCATGCCAACGAGTAAAAGATACATACTATAGTCTGAAAACGTCGCAAGCAAAAAGATAAAAATCTACACCAGCCAGCCTAGCTTCCCGCGACCGCTACAAGCTTACTACTGGTCACCTGAAAACAACAACGAGTGAGGGGTGAGTAATCTAGCATTACTCAGTGAGTTACAATCCCCAACTAACAAATACAACCCCTCGCTATCCCACCCCAAACAATCTAAAGCGAGAGGTTCACCTAATAGCATAATTAATATCCGCAATAATATAACCAAAATCTGAAACCCGTAGTATAAAATAATACGAGTAAAATAGCGATACTATAATAGTCTTTGAAAATCGATATCCAAATAAACTAGGGTTTACCAAACCCCTTAATAATATATATATATATATAACTCGGGCCCCGGTGACGTTAGGTTCCTCCTTCACTATCGGCAATATCCTATCTTCCTACCACGAAGGCCGGAAGAAGGAACTTTCAACCGACCGCGGCCCACAGTCCTTCGGGTCACCGCGCGACAGCCCACAGTCCTTCGGGTCACTGCCACATTACACCGTCGTGTAATCACTCAGCCATAGGCCATGACCCCGTTCCTCTGAGTCTTCCCGATCCAGCGAATAAGGGGATTCCTTGAACCCGCTGGGTACGAGGTCTGAAGGAACACTAACTCACCCCTATACATGCCTAGCAATGTGGGTTACACAATGCTGTCGGCTAATATATAACAAATACTAAAACCCGGTAATATAACCAAGGTTTCAAGCAATCACCACAACCAAACATAATCAATTATATTCTAGAATCAAGCATAAAGACTAATTCTAGAATATCTAGCCATTCACAACCTAGCGATATCATCTAAGCATTCAAAAATCGCTAACCAATCAACCTAACCATTAGCATGCTACTATGGTTCTCAAGCAATAACTAAGCATGCTATTAACTCAATCAATCTAACCATTACTATCAACTAATCAAACCATTACTCAGTTTAGACCTGGCCTCCTGCCATGATCCAACTTCCAAGTAATGGGAACCTGCATGAAAACAGCTCAGCAAACAATTGATTATAACTCACTGTTTTTGGTTGACCGTGGCCTTGACCCCGACCCCGTCTTCTGCGATCCGAACCCTTTCTTCTTGACCTTCACAAGTAGACCCACGTCTGAACTGATCTGATTCGTGCAGAGCTTCTGTAGATGCTGACTCAAATCGAGCAGAGTAACTGTTCTTGAAATCTCTCTAAAACTGCCGAAAAAGACTCGAAAATGATCGGAACTCTAACTTTCTTTCTCTGGTTTCTCTCTCAAGTTTTTCAGTGTCTTTCAGGTGTGCTGGATGGTTTGAAAAGGAGTGGGGGTCGTGGGTATTTATAAGGACAAGCAACCAATCAGAAATCAACCATGTGGCAGCCCGTGTGTCGCCTCGCATGGCTCTGGATGCATGCGTCGCGGCACCTCGTGCTCCACATGTCTCTCAGCATGATGAGGATTGCATGCCAGATGACATCAAGCCCTCCAGATGTCTCTCCCACGTCCGGGACTCATCCAGATTAACACCACAACGCCCACATGTCGCTCAACATGCTCAGATTGCAGGTTACGCGGCACCTCGTGCTTCTGTGTGTCAATCAGCATGCTGTGCTCTCCTGGGCTTCAACACCTCATGCTTCCCTTGCCACATACCATGCCAGGCAGGTTATACCACGTTCTTATCTCATAGATAAGGCTACCTTGAGCTTCTCGGTCCATTCGACTATTTCGACCCTTTCGGTGAATTTTCGTCCCGCGCTCAATCCCGAATATTTTTCTACGCCCGTTCTGATGAGATGAATATTTTTAATAAACTCCAAGTGAATCCTGACCTTGACGGAAAATATTTTCTGAGCCTCCGCTTCCTTGAAAAATCGATAATACCGAAATTAGGGTTTTCGCCCAACTTCGGATTTTCCCGTCATGCTTCGATCCCGTCGTGCTTACTTCCCGTCCTGCTTAACTCCCGTCCTGCTCCCAACTTATAATTTCTCCCAAATGATATTTTACTGATAGATACAAAGTTTTATAGAAAACTTCGTTCCTAAGAAAACGTCGGGTTCTGAAACGTCGAGCTTCTAAACCGTCGTGCTTCCAAAAATATCATACTTCCAAAACATCCATCTGATCAATCTAACTCTTTTCTGACCATGGTCCAGCAGCTTACTCGATCCATGGTTCACTCACGATCAATTCTTCGACCATCCATCGCCCGCGGTACGATCATTATTTTTTTTTTTTTTTTTTTTCTAACGGGTTTCTACAGTACCAGTGTCAGTACACTTCATGGGAAGTTACCCTTGCTTGGGTAAACAAGTAACTTGCATGGAGTTACTTTGAGCCTTATCCCATCCTATCCGAACATTGAGAGGAAGAAATGGACGCTCCTTGACAGACTGGCAGAAAGCTGGAAAGGCAAAGCATATCAATCAAAGATGCCTTGATGCTCCAAGCATGTGAGCAACCTCATTGGACAGTTTGAAAGAGATGCTCCTCTCGGCCTTGACTTCACACGCTTGCCCTATCCTCTTTGGTTTCGAAAACCCTTAGCTCCTTACCTATATATGTTTGTATATGCAGATCTTGTATTGCAATGAAAAAGTCTTGAGTGTTCTAAGTAATAAAATAGATCCCTTAGTCTTTTGAGTCTCTTGTTCATCAAGTCTTCTAATCTTTCTCTCTAATCTCGCTTTCTAATCTCTAGTATAGTTCTCAGATTACTAAAATCTCAATGATAAGGATATTTGGATCTTGTAGTTGACTATATAACAATTGTTTTTCTTTAAATATGGAGATTCAATTGTAGATTTCCATTGTGTTGACATGGATTTGAATTTTAACAGAGATTTCATCGGTAATTTCTCGAGAATATCTTCAATTAAGCCATGTGGTAGTTCCATACCATGAATGATGTTGAGATTTCGTTTTGGATTTTGTTGTTACAGTTCTGTAAAGAGTCTAGGGTCAGTTGTTGTTCTTTAATTGATGATCATTATTTACCTTTATATTAGAAAACATACAATGATATGTCTTATGCTTTAAGCCTAGAAGGAAATTAAATCTCTAGAAGAGATTACATTAGTTTTGAATTTTGATAGCAACTAAAAAATGTATAAGAACAATTATGTTACTGTGATTTTTTGGGGTTTTAAAGTTTATTTTTCATTAACTTTTAGATATGTCAATATATATTACACTCAGAGATAGGGCCACATATATATAATTTTATGTATTATAATGCAAAGAAAACGAAAACAAGTTGTAATCACAAAACCACCCCCAAACATAAATCATCTCTGCTCTGCTGGTCTTCTTCAATCATCTTTTAGGTTTTGAGACGAAATATGAAAACAGTGTACGAGGCGAAGCTGTGGGTGGACGAACCTCCGCGTCGTAAGAGGAAGCTCGAAGCTCAGCCTCCACCACCGATCGTAGACTATTCATTACCCACAACATTCTCAGATTCCGACGAGGAAGAGATCGATCCGGTGGAACGCGAGAAGTATCGAAAACAAGTAGTCGAGTCCGGCGTAAGTAAAATTCTGAACCTTTATGCCTTTTAAACTTATGGGTTCTACGAAAGTTTGCTACTTTACAATCCTTTGATTAGGGTTAAGATTTTGGTGCGTAGGGATTTGATGTTGACTTTTTCCCTGTCTATGGAAGCTTAGACCAATCTGGATCCACTCCTTCCACAGTACTGTTGAGCAAAGTTAGACTCCATTGCTACAACTTTGACAAGGTTACTACTTTACTCACTCTCTTGTTTGTTTGGGGAACAAACTTTTAAAACTTAACGATTCATTTTTGTGCAGGGGACGAATTAACAATTCAAGAGTGTACAGAAGGCCAACGACGAGTATGCTTCGTTTACTATGTACTACATAACGGTTGAAGCGATGGATCCGTTCAATAATGATTTACATCTTACTTTCCAAACCCCTGTCTGGGATGCTGCTACAAAGAGCAACGAGAGCTCTAGATTTATCACAAACATCTGCAGAATCAAAGGTAATCAATCAATCATCCATTTTTTCTTTAGAATGTATGTGAGATTACTCTCTTGTGTTTAAAATTTGGACCTTAACTCCATATACCCTTCTCTCTTTAAAAATTCTTATTTATCCTCTTATTAAAATATTACTAGGGATCAACCCGCCCTACGGGCGGAGTATGCAAATAAATGAAAAATAATATATTTTAAATATTTAGTTTATTTTTCACAAAATATAATATTAATTTATATTTTTTTATTCATTTGAAAAATATATATTTGAACTGAAATTGCTTTACATATATATTTATTCAAAAAATCAGGTGTGTAAATTTTTGTTTATTCGGTTTATTTTGGTCTATTTCTGTGTATTAAGTTTAGTTGGTTGATAAATCGGTCTTTACTTGCCAACCGAACCATTAACTAATTAAATATTTCTATTTTCTATGTTGTGATAAATGTTAATGTAATATTTCTATTTTCTATATTGTATATTTACTTATTATTTATATTGTATATTTACTTATTAATTATTTTTGTGTGTTTTAATAATAATGCCACTTTTTTTTTGAGAGAAAAATTTAAAATATTTATGTAATATTTATATTTCTTATAATGTAAATTTACTTATTATTTATATTTTCTTATATTGTATATTTACTTATTAATTATTTTTGTTTCTTATATTGTAATATTTCTATTTCTTATATTGTATATTTACTTATTATTTATATTTTCTTATATTGTATATTAACTTTTTATATCAAATGATAATATTGTGATATATGTTTAATGTAATATTTCTATTTCTTATATTGTATATTTACTTATTATTTATATTTTTTAATATTGTATTTAATTATTAATTATTTTTGTTTTTATAATAATGTCACATGACTTCTTTAGGAAGTCTCAAATAATCCATTTTATTAGTATACTTTTATATCAATGATAATATTGTGATAGATGTTTAATGCAATATTTTTATTTCTTATATTGTATATTTACTTATTATTTATATTTCTTTATATTGTATATTTACTTATTAATTATTTTATGTTTTTCATAATAATACCACATGACTTTTTTGAGAGAAAAATTTACGATATTAATGTAATATTTCTATTTCCTATGTTGTATATTTACTTATTATTTCTATTTCCTTATATTGTATATTTACTTATTAATTATTTTTGTGTTTTATATTTACTTTTTATATCAAATGATAATATTGTGATATATATTTAATGTAATATTTCTATTTCTTATATTGTATATTTACTTATTATTTATATTTTCCTATATTGTATATTTACTTTTTATATCAAATGATAATATTGTGATAAATGTTAATGTAATATTTCTATTTCCTATGTTGTATATTTACTTATTATTTATATTTCTTCATATTGTATATTTCCTTATTAATTATTTTGTGTTTTTAATAATAATGCCACATGGTTTTTTGAGAGGAAAATTACGATATTAATGTAATATTTCTATTTTCTATGTTATATATTTATTTATTATTTATATTTTTTATATTGTATATTTATTTATTAATTATTTTGTATTTTTAATAATAATGCCACATGGCTTTTATTGAGAGAAAAATTTACGATGATTTGGACGCTCCCTGGAGCCTAGGATAGTCTCTTTTAATAGTATAGATTTATTATTTATATATATTTAAATAAAAAATGTGGGTCCAAGGTAGATAAAGACTTTAGAACCCTTAATAAATTTTGATAACTACTAATCCAACCAGACCTTAGTCGGATTATCCACCCATATCAAATTTAAAAAAAAACCATTTTTTCATAAATTTAATTTAAACAAAAGAAAAAATCATAACACATGGGGCCTACACCTTTTTCTTCTTCGTCCTTCGTCGTTTAACCCATCCGACTCCTCCATTGATTTTCTGCAATCAAAAAGAATGAAATCTGTAAAGTCCATGGAATTAGCTTAGTCTTTATTTGCCTTTTTCTCATTATAAGCTCCAATACAATTGTTCTCCATCAAAAATATTTTATGTGCCTTTTGAAGAGATTTTGGTATAAATTGTATCGATTTGGAGGATTTCACTTGACGTTTCAATTAGAAAACGACGGCCAAAAGCCGAGAAGTCGACAACTGTATCTGAAGATCAGACGGTCGTCGAGGAGACATCCAAGGGTAATTGCACGCTATCTCCGGTTGATTCTGGGGAATGGAAGCCCCTCCAACCTCCGGAGATGCCAAGAATGAGTCCTCCTTATAGTGGTTACGGCTATGCAATATCAAAAGAAATGAGTACAATGGTGTAGAGATTACATGAATCAAAAGGCATGAGGCGTACACGAACAAGTTGATGTTTGCTACAGTCTGGTGATGAAATTTTTGGTTTATCCCACTTCTCTGTTTCTTATTAAAATATCTTCATGTGGATACATCCAAGTTTCCCCCCGCGTTTGGATTGAGATTGGAGTTTGTGGTTGCGTTTCCTCCGCCCCCTCTGCGTTTGTGTTTTAAAAAAGGAAACCCGACGGCTCTCGGCTCCTCGGTCCCTTCTCTCTCACTGAAAAGCTCCCCAATCTCGGTCATCCGTCGTTGTACGCTGTCCATCGCATCTCGGTGTATTATCCAGCTTAAGAGGTTCAAAAGGGTATGTTTTACGGTTGTATAGCTTTTGGATTAGTTGTGAAGCTGATTATAATGGATTAAGAAGTTGCACTATGGTTTCCGAATCCAGTATGACTTGAATTTAGTAGGAGAATGGTTGCATTGTTTGATCCGTAGTGCATTGAATGTAGATTTCAAAATCAATATTAATTTGGTACGACTGGAGAACTAGCGAAACTAGTAACATCTATTACTGATAATTGTTGTAGAACTAGTAATACTAGTATTACTTTTTAATTTTCGGCATAGGAATTTATTTTGTTGGGATGATTTTTGTATGTGTAATGGATGGTATGAACTGTTTTGGCAGGTTCCAATGAGCAACAACGTCACTATACACTTAAGATGTGAAAATCAGATGTATTGTCTAGTGATGAAGAATGAAACAGATGAGATAAGTCTCTCAATGGTAGAAGCACGGATATGCCAAAAGCTCGCGCTGAATGAAAATAATGTGAAGTTGAAATTGAGTTACATTCCACTGCTTGTTGGGTGTGATGGAAATTTTTCCATTTGTGATGAAGATGACATTTGTTGTTATCTATTTTCTGTGGATAAAGATAACCGTAGGTGCGTTTTGTTTGTGGAGGTCATGAAAAGGTCATAACTCCCAGAGCAACTTTCAAGAGCGGGGAAACAAAGTTCGTTAGCTATGAACTATGAGGTATGACATTCGAATGATGATGCAATCGGAGAGAAAGCCATAACTTTATATGGTGGCAATAATCAAGCGGATAAACAACCCGAGGGGGGATTGTGGCGATTGAGGAGATGTTGGAAAAAGGTGATGAAAGAGTAAATGTGGATGAAAATGTTGATGGCAATGTGGATGAAAATGTTGATGGCAATGTGGGTAATGGTAGGCAAGACACAGAAATGCATGGTAGATATTTAGATGTTCCACATGTTGCCGAACCGATTCAGTTTTTGGAGGAATGGGAAGACGGTCTGGGTTTGAATAAAAAAGCAGTGCAAGAAGTGGTGGATAGAGGCGCATGTAAGAAAACCTTTGGGTTTAATGTGGTCAAATCGGATAAAGAGCGACTAGTGCTTAAATGTCCTAAAGAAGGATGTAAATGGGGTCTCCGTGCTGCGAAGATTAAAAAATCAGAAATTTTCTCTATTAGAACGTACAACAAGATGCATACATGTTCTCATGGAAGTCAGAGTAATTGTAACTCAAAGAGGAGAGGCACGCTACAACTAGTTGCATCTCTATTGCATGACGATTATCCCGGGCAAAAGGGAAACTCCTCGTCCTAGAAATATCAAGGATCTTGTGTGGACAAAACTGTGTGTTAGTATATCATACTTCACTGCTTTGAGAGGTAAAAACGAAGTTGTGAGCATTTTGTGTGGAACTCTGGAAAAAAGTTATCAGATGTTGTATTCTTATTTGTACATGCTAGAGAATATCAATCATAAGACAATAACAAGTGTGAAATTGGATGAGTCGAAGAGATTCAAGTACTTGTTCATCGCTTTGGGAGTTAGCATAGAAGGTTTTAAAGTGATGAGGAAAGTTGTAACCGTGGATGCTATGTTTTTAAAAATGGATATGGTGGTGTACTTGTTTTTGCAACTGCCCAGGATCCTAATCGGCACCACTATCTTTTAGCATTTGGTGTGCTAGATGGTGAGAATAAGGAGAGTTGGAGTTGGTTTTTTGAGATGTTTAAAACTGTTGTGCCAGATTTAGTGGAGTTGGTATTTATGAGTGACAGAAATGGAAGCCTCATCAATGCGATATTTAATGTATTTCCGATGGCTCATCATGCACATTGTATCTGGCATTTGGCGCAAAATGTGAAAGGTCATGTAAGTAACGTGAACAAAGAAATTGTTCAATGGAAGTTTATGGAAATTGCTCGGATTTACACAATCCCTAAATTTGATGCAGCATATTCTGCTTTCAAGATTCGATATCCATCTGCTTCCAAGTATTTGGAGGAAAGTAGTGAGAAAGGAAAGTGTGCGAGGTGTTGGTTTCCGGGAGATAGATACAACATCAACACAAGCAACGTTGTGGAGTCGATGAAAAGCGTGTTCAGGGATGCTAGGAAATACTCTTTAATACCCTTGTTGGATACGATCATTAAAAAAACAGCTGACTGGTTTAATGAACACAAGAAAGAAACTGTTAGAGGATTGAGTGACCGAAAACTAGTGCCTGTTGTGGAAAATTATGTGCATGAAGCATGGTCGGTTGCCAAAAAATTAATTGTATCGGAAGTAAACTCTTTCAGCCTTGAATACAGTGTCGTCAATACTGATGGGAAGCCATATTTGGTGAATTTGCTTGGAAAAAGCTGCAGTTGCAGCTTCTTTGATATTGAGAAATATCCTTGTGTCCACGGAATACAGTTTACATATTATACTCTAGGACCCACGATAGTGGTTCTGTTTTCGTGTTAGAAGATTTAATCTCTAAATACTATTGGACAGAGCTATGGGCATTGGCATATTACAGGTCTATTTATGTGGTTCCTGATAGGAGCCAATGGGATATCCCATATTACATCAAGGAAATGAAGATCATGGCTTCGAGGCGCGTCGAAAAGAAGGGAAGAAAGAAAGTGAAAAGGTTCCCATCAGCAGGGGAACGTCGTCCACGGACGCAAAATAAAAGGCGTCCAAGACAAAGCCTACAATAGTTGCTATTTGAAAATCGGATTGTTTGATTTTACTTGGTTTCGTTTGTACAACTGTGGAAAACTGTTTTTCATGTATGTGTAATACTAGTATGACATTATGAAATTGAATTTCGATTGGAGTTTGGAAACTAGTCTGCCATTCAATGTTACGTATTTATAAAAAAAATGTTATATTAAACAGAAAAAATATATTATACTTTACAATCAGAATAACTACCCAACACACAACATACATACACTTGCTTGTGTCACTTTGTTAAATATGTGAGTAGTCAATATTAGATTTCGCTGCTCAACTTTTATAGACACTTTAATTAAGTTATACGCCAGTAATCATACTTTTAAATCTCATATAACATTGTACAACTAAGAAAACAAAATATAATTACATGTAATACTAACATAATTGAAAATCACCGAAAGTACAACTATTTGCAATATATGTACAACTATTATCTTGGAGAGAACTATTTGTAGAAATTTAGGCGGCTTTTCTAAATAATCTTAAATTTAGGCGGGCTTTTCTAAATAATCTAAAATTTAGGCGGGCTTTTCTAATTTAGGTGGTCTCTCTCGAATCTCTCTCGAATCTCTCTCTTCATTTTCGAGGGGAAAAAGCATCTCTCTCTATCAACTTTCTCTCTCATCATTCTCTCCTCCAACTCTGAATAGGGAATAGATTCATGGGTAGAAAAACATGAAAGGAGGAAGATGAAGAAGATGAAGAAACATTACGACATGCTTCACTTTGTTTGCGATGCTCAGTACGAGATTCCATCTTCCTGACCATGTGGAGAACGAATCGTGGACGAGGTTTCTACAAATCCTAAAGACAAGGATTAGTTACCAGGCCAAAGGTACTTCACTTGCAACGCGTTCAAGGTAATGTCAATTTTCTGGATCATGTCATCCTTAAGTAACTGCAATATGTCAAAGTGAGTGCAACTATGTCAACCTGGCAGGATGATGGTCTCCACTTTTGTCAACCATGGGTAATTAGAGTTCAGGAAGAGGTTCGCCGCTTAAGGCAGGAGGTCGACGAAATGGCTGCAGAGATTGCTGAGCTGAAGAAGCTTCTTCCCCATTAAGTCGTTGTTTCTCTATGGATTTCGGTTAAGATTTGTCTTCTATTCTGCATTTTAACCTTTCTGTTGTTTGGATTTTGTTATTTTCTGGATTATGTTTGACTAGTTTGGTTAAGAATTATGTGCTAGTTACCCATAGTTATACTTGTTTTCGGTAGTAGTACTATAGTTATCCATAGTAATATCATTGTTTCCGATCATATAATAGTACTATAGTTATCCGTAGTAATACCATTGTTTAAACAACATATCATCTCAAAAACACTTAAACATAGAATTCTTCAAACTTTCTAACAATCTCATCTTCAGTTTCGTCATTCACTGTCACCATTTGTTTCATCTGCAACTCGCTTCTCATTTGTGAGATGGTCTTGCTCAACTGTTCAATCACTCTATTCTTCTCTCGGATTTCATCACGGGCTTCAATCAAAGCTTTTTTTGCCATGTTGTGCCTTCCTCTTCATCAAACCAAGCGAAGTACTTGCATTCATCTCCAAGCTGCCACAAGGTCAATCAAAACTTCATTCAATTATCGAGTCTTCAATTATCATATCTACTAAAGATAATACCTTATAACGCGGACAGCCATAAAATCGTCGCCCTGGGTTTTTGTCAGTCCAAGCTTGGGAAATCGTCGCCGGTAAGCCACAGAAACACCGTCTCCGACCTGAATTCCGGCTCCTCGTCGAAGATCCCGACCCCACTTCCATTGAGAAAGATAGAAGAATGCGAGAGAGACGTGGGGAGAAGAAGAGAGAGAGAGAGAGAGATGACTCGGAGAGAGGAAAGAGGAGGTAGAGTAAAGGGAGAGAGTAGAGGAAAGAGAGAATGGAGATGACTCGAGCAGATATCGAGAGAGAAAATAGAGAGAATATGTTAAAATAGGATTCATAGTTTTTCAAAGTTTTAACTCATTTAAAAGTCACCTACTTTGATCATCAGTTTTCCGTAGTTTTCCGAAATTTTACTACTTTCAGCTAGTACTAGAAGCAACATAAGTTTACAACAAGCCGTGATTGTCAAAAGTTTAGAAGAAACCCAAAAGCAACATAACATAAGTTTTAGAACAAACACAAAGCAACATAAATATAGAAAACAGACCAAAAGCAATAAAACACTTTCTCTTGGACTTCTTCCTTGGCCTCTTGCGGATGTCCTCTTTCTCCACAGTAGCATTCCCTTTCATAGCCTCTAACTGCTCCTGAACAAAAGCTTCTGAGGCAGCAAGTCTTAAGTCAAACTCTCCAACCTTTTCCTCAATCCTCGTTATCCACTCTCCAATATCTTCTTTGAACATGTTAAAGACTTGTACGAGTTCATTTACCTTCACCGTGTTCCCAGCTGCTTCATTGGTGGCTCCTGTCTCCATTCCGCCATTTTGAGGGAGATGGGCTTCTCGGGCAGCGACATCCTTTGCTAACATATCTTCAAACCTTACAACATATCCAGCAGCCAGTCTCTTCATCCAACTCTGGACAATCAAGTCATCCTTATCTCTGATGTCTTCTGGTTCTGTTATCCGATCTAGTAGAGTCTGTTCCTCTTCGGAAACAGACAAGATGTTCTCAATATCCTATAGTTCAACGCTTTGTTAAATAACATGTAATGTAATATAATATAATATATTCAGATAGAAGGGACAACTTACAGTAGTATTACCAAGTTCTTCATTTATTTTCGATAGGGGAAATCCCTTCATTTCACTTTTCTTAAACTTTGATTGGCACATTCTTGGACATGTTGGGACTACGTCTTGAACGGCCTCTCAGAATTTCTCCCAATTTCGCAATGGCCTCAAAGGCTAGGAGCTGCACACGTAAAAAAATACAGGAACTGTCACTATCAACCTTTCCATCAACATTACATGCGTAGGAGTCACCAAATACTTACCTCCATTAGAATACAGAAACAAGGAATTGGCCATATCACACCTTCGTTTTTCACTTTCCCTTCAAAATGATTCATAGTGTGTGAAATATGTCTCATCATGTAATCAAAGGATAATCTACCACAAGGGAATGTTTTACACAAGTTGAGATCATCAACTGCTCTCAGCAAGAATGGCTCCACGGAAGGGGCATCATCACCCGTCTTTCTCTGTCCAACAATAACACTCGATAAGAAATACCACACCAAAAGCCTCAACCTATCACGAGAAGGTTCCATTTCCGAAAGAACTTTTGCTTTCACGTCTTGATATCTTATTATTCCACCGCCAAAACATTTTGTCACAAACTCCGTGCCTCCATATAGGTTGTAGTCCAATGGATAGTTTCGACAATTCAATCCAGATATCAAAGCATGTTCTCTAATACCATAGCGGATGGGACAACCATTCACGGTAAACCATGCCTTCTTTTCCTTTGCAATGCGTGTGGTTCGGAGAAGGAGCATCCACATGCCCATAACCTTGTGGTTTCCAGCCTCTGACATGTGGAATATGTGTTTGAACTGCGGATGATTCTCAAACCAACTCTTCTCTAGCGTACTCATCGGAGGATCTAATTCTTTTAGGGTTTTCATTACATCAGCAATATAACACCTCGTGGATATCTTGATCTTCTTCCTATATTCAGATGGAGGAAAGTACATCGCCAACGGTTTTAACGCCCCATCGACAGAATCCTGCAAACAAGATATCATGTTTTCCTATCACAAACCAACTAGTTCTCCTTTGTTATACCAGTAGTACAAGATAACAATCACTCTAATTTAAGTAACTCCTACCCGAAACCCTCAAACACATCAGTAACACCCCTACAATTACTAAATAAGATCAAATAAGATCAAACAATTCAGTTATTCTTAGTTCTACCAAATTTCTATCTCAAACTATAAAATAAAGCAAAAAATACTAACACTTCTCTCGCTTGAAGTTTGGCTGGCACTTCCTTCTTCTTCATCAATCTGCACATTTTCACCATTAGAATTGTTCTCAGAGTTCACGTCTTCAAGTTGTTGTTCTTCTTCTTGTTCGTCATCTGATTTTTCGTCTCCTTCTTCTTCTCCTGACCTATCTTCCTCTTCTACTGGATTTTCATCAACCGAGTTCGCCTCTTCTTCCTCATACCTCTCTGCCTCTTTTACTGCGTTCTCATCATTCTCTTCTGCTGCATCTTCAACTGGGTTCGTCTCTTCTTCCTCTGACCTCTCTTCCTCTTCCATTGCGTTCTCATCACTTTCTTCTCCTCCATTTTCAACTGGGTTAGCCTCCTTCTCGTTCCCTTCATCTTCCTCACATTCCTCCTCGTTCTCATTCTCAATGGATTTCAGAATCTCACACTCCTTCACAAGTTTCATTTTCTTCTTCCTAGTCCATCGTGTCTTCGCCATCTTTGAATTCCTGAAATGAGAACAACATAATGAGACAAAATCAAGATAGAGAGAGACCTCGACCCAACCGAATTAGATGAAATCGATTTCAGATATTGCCACTTTACGGGTTACGGGTTACAATCGTTACAACCCTAAACAGTCAACAATCGACGAATCTTACCTCTCAATGGTAGTGGTGTGAGAGATAGAGCGGAGAGAGAGAGATGGAGGGAGATGACTCCGTTAGAAACTGAAGAGTCGTGAGGAGTGAAAAGAAAGGAAAAATGTCTAAACTTAAACCTTCACGCCAAGCGTTTACAAATCGCGTTTAATTTTAGGGTTGTCTCGGTTTACCCAAATAGATTGGACGGGTTAATGGATCTATGGGTTTGACCCTGGTTAGCTTTGTAAATATCATCATGTGTGATGGTTTCTTCGTCTTTTAGTCCATTTTTGATTAAAAAATAATTGCAAACATAAATTCAGTTATAACAAGGATATCCTAGCCTTACATAATAGATCGAAGGGCCATAGAGATGATTCCTCATATACATAGTCTATAATTAGTTTTAATAGTCATATTTACTATATGTTTAATATATGTACTACTTGCAATATATAGAGGTTTCAAATTACACATAATAAAACCAATAACCCTAATAATTCAAATAACATATAATAAAACCAGTAATCCTAGTAGTCTAAACCACACATAATAAAACTAGTAATCTTAGAGCATGAGCAACGCGGGTGCTTACCCAGTTGCTTAGCAGTTTTATAAAAAAAAAAAGGAAAAAAGGGAAGCATCGGTGCTTGTTTAAGCACCATAAGCATCGGTTCTTAGTAACACGTGGTGTGCTGCCATTGAGCAGATTTTTTTTTTGAAACACTTTTTTATTTGTTTTGAAACACTATTTGTATGATTAAAATGACATCCTAATATGAAAATGACCTAATTAAGACAATGTTTTTTTTGAAAATGACTAAAATGACACCTAAAATAGAAAAGAAAAAAAATCTTTTGTTTTTGTTTTTTTTTTTCTCATATGACCAAAATGACACCAAATATGAAAATGACCTAACTAGCACCAATTTTGTTTTTGAAAATGACCGAAATGACAACCAAAGATGGAAAAGAAAAAAATGTCTTTTGTTTTTGTTCTTTTTTTTCTCAAACACTGTTTTTTTCTCAAACACTATTTTTTTTTAGAAAATGATCAAAATGATACCCAAAAATAGAAAAGAAAAAAAAATCTTTTTTTTTTCTCAAACACTGTTTTTATTTTAGAATCTATGTTTAAATGTTTTTTAAGTTTCAATTAATAAATAAATTGCATCTTTCAAAAAATAACATTTAAAAACTTTTTTTAAGAACCCCAAAATAAGAACCTTCCACTAGAGCACGAAAATGTTTGGGGTGCTTAGCGTAGCATCTTAAATCACTTTTACAACTTAAAATTATTAAAAAAATAATAAGCACCCCTATTTGGAGTTTTGGGTTAATGGTGCTCTTAGTAATCCAAACCACGCATAATAAAAACACATTTAAACACCTGAACCCGACTCACGTCCACATTCAAAATACCTTGCCATACCTCCTCTAGCTCTGCATATGCCTCTGGCTCTCCCTCTGTCACTCCATCTATTTATTTTTCTTATTTCACGAGATTCTTCTGCTAATAGAAACCTTGTTTGTTGTGGTTTTCTTTTCTTAACATCAAAATCTGGAAGAAATATTTTCATTACTCTTAACTTCTTCTGGTATAACCCAATTAGACATATGAGGAACATGATATATTGTCATGTGATAAGCCAAAATCCATTGCTCCACTAAATAGTACTTAGAACAATACTCAGATAAATGAAGTTTCATTCCCGCTTTATCAGTCATGAATATGGCATCAACTACTAAATATGAAGTTTTGTTGTCTCATTGGTTTTAAATTCTTATAATTAATTTTCACACGGTATTGTCCAATCTTACTAATACTAATTCATTTTATTACTATATCAATGTTAGTTGAACTTGTATACATAGTAATATCAATAATACCAGTAAAACTATTTTGTCTTAGTAAACTAGTTTTCTTAGTAATACCCAGATATTATCCTTATACTAACGAATCAAATTTTTAAGACGATTTTTTTGGAATTTTACAGTACCCATGATATATAATTTATCTTAACGAAATTACACACAAAAATTATCAAAAACAAACATAAAATATACCATAAACCCATGAACACAGTTTTCAAAATCCTTTTTAATCTTTTAAAATTTGCATTGAATCTTCCCTTTTTACATTAGACGAAATATACACTTTTAATAGTAATCCAACAAAAAATTCATCAAAAACGGACATAAAATATATTTGAATTTAATATACACAGTTTTCAAATCGTTTTTAATCTCTCAAAATTCTCATCAATTGTTACTTTTTAACATTACCCATAATATATACAACATTTAAATGATTTTCTAGAAAAAAAATCATCAAAAACAGACAAGATTTACCTACTTTTCAAGCTTCAAAATCAATAATGGAGGATGAGGAAGATGGGTTACGTGGAGAAAAAAAAAAGAGTATGTGCTAGCTCAATCTGATTGGTTAAAGTTAATATATGGGCCATTGTGGTAGATGAATTATGGTTGATTAATTTAATTAAATAAATTAATGTATTTATAAGATAGAATAAAATATAATAAATTAATATAATGTTATATATGTAAGTGCAATGATAAAAGGGTAGTGAGAATAGAAAGGTGATAAGGGGAATAGTTTTTTTCAATAAAGGCATTTGGAGTTATTCCCCTTAAACCAAAAAGAAACTTCTCTGTGGGACCACAATCCTGTAGACGAGTTCTATAAAGATGATATCTCTTGGCTAGAGGATGATGCTCTTACAGGAAGTGATCAGCTTCAATACTATGAGGTTAGGTGTTTTGTTACTTTTTTTTGTCTTAATCTTGATCTGTTTGTTGCCTTTCTGCACATGAATCCCATGGTTCTTTTTTTTTTGTCTTAATCTTGGTCTGTTTGTTGCCTTCCTGCACATGAATCCCATGGTTCCTTTAAATTACTAGTGTACAAGTGCAGGTGAAGGAATCAGATATGCGAGATAACGAATGGCTTCATCTATATGCTGAAGTTGTAATGTTCTCCAAGTGGGAAACTGACCTTGTGAGTGAGGATAAAAAAAAGTAATAATAAAGCAAAGAGAATGCGTAGAGCACTTGCCATTTAACAATGTTTTGTTTTCTTTCTCTCGCAGAGCGCTTATTTGCCGGTGAAGATGAAGAGAGTAGTGGTACGAACAAGGGAAGATGTAGAGTCGAGTATGAAGTTCAGGTCTAAGAATGCAACTTTCTACATGAGTTTCACTGCCTGTGGGGGCTCGAGTGCAGGGGAATAATAAGGCGTACGACGGATGGAAGACCACAACACATGAGCTTTCAAGTTAAATGTTGGATCGACAACTAGAGAGAGAGAGATGCTCCTTTTTATGTATTTAATTGATCTTTGCAATTGTTAAAATAATCCGAGATGTTAGAGCATCATTATCCTTAAGATTGAAAGATAAATGAAGTGCATGTTATTTTGACGTAACGAAGAAAGTAGCTTTTTGGTCCCAATTTGTCCGGTTATATCCTGCATTACAACAAGTTACACATTATATTCGGTGACGTTGCGGAGAAGACGTATGGCCTACATATACTTTGCACTGTTATAAAGAAATTTAGCCATGTGATACTAAATTTATCATACTCTGTTGTAATAGATGACTTGGGATGAAGCACGTGATATACAAATTTGACGCACATATCTCAAATAGAACTCCTTCCACACTAAATTTACCATGCGCCGGTGTTACTGGATGCAGTAAATATGTGGTCTAAAAATAGATCTCCTTCCAATATATATATTATATTCCATTTACTAACCTCAGTAGCGCATGGACTATTCTATCTGCGTGACATAGTACAACCAAATTTTCGCTGGGAATAATCCATAAAAAGCCAACCACAACCGTCAAATAATATACTCAAACCTCTATTTACTAATTCTAAACCCTAGTTAAGGAACTATAAACTCAAATACAATCTATAAATTATTTTCCTATTTTACATCCATAAATACACATTTACTTGGTTTGGAAGTTACATATGCTCTATTCCATGCAGATCAAATAGTATGGTAGACGGTCATATCACAACCTACATATCTTAACCTCAATCCTTAGATACTAAACATTATCTTAATCTCATCACAACCCTTACACAATAACTCATAAATTCTAATCAGTAAACCCTAAACCAAAATATAAATTGTAAACCCAAAATTCAGATAAAATGTAACAAAATAAATAACATAGTATATATTGGTGAAATTATAAAATATCCATGAGTGCGTAAAAGAAATTAATATTGGCCCCAACTATACCTACTCACCTTCTAAATACTAAATCCTAAAACTCTAATCACTAAATTTAAATCCAAATATATCTCTAAACCCAAATATAAGCTTTAATCCCAAATAGAATAGAACGAAATAAATAACATAGTATATATTGGTGAAGTTAAAAAATGTCTATGATTGCATGGAGAAGTTAATGTTGACCCCAACCATTTTTTTTTTACTTTTTAAGTATTCAACTCTAAATTATAACCACTAAAACCTAAACTCAAATATCAAAATCTAAAAAGTACATAATATTAAGTAATATGAAATTATATTATTGAATATTAAAGTATACAATACATATCATAATACAATTTTAACATGATCAAAAACATGTAACGATAGGGAAAATTTAAGAAAATTACAAATTATATGTCTATACAAAATAGAACACTTTTTAGTAACCTTCAAATGGAATTAACCATGATAAAATAGTATAGTAACATAATATATCACAGAAAAAATATGAAAATACATATTGTTTTACAAGAGTCTTCAGAACTCTATTATTCACCACAATCCTTCGGCATCAATAGAGATAATTTAAAAATCCCACAAATCTGAGAGGAAACCAATTCATTGAATATACTATAGTTGGTGAATCATCATTTACATCTTCTCTCCTTTTATGACACGCCGACACAAACTCACCGGTCTACTGTAATTACTCCTCGCCATCAGAGCTGCAGAACAACATTTATTAAATTTGATTATCAATTATGTGCGATCATAACTCATATTACCTTTAAACTGAAAACCACTTTCATAGCATATACTATACTATTAACATAACAATTATTATACTATGCAAATAGATATTTGTTCTATTTCATTTATATACAACATAGATGTGTTTCAAAAAAATGACACAATCACTTACCACAATAGCGTTTATATACTATGCAAATATACATCCATACTATTTTATTTCTTTATATAGATAGTATATTTTATTTACAAATATACACAAACAAAGCAATAGAGTTCTATATAGTTATTTTCTTTAAGTTTATTCCATGTATATACAGAGACAACTATACTGCCATGCAAATGAAATATAAGTACATATTTCTTATAAACAGAAAAATCCAAACGTCAGATTAATTTGCTTTACAATAGCAGATTCCGGCATACAATAATTGATGAATGTAAATTCAAAAAAATTAGGAATAGCAAAGCAACTTACATGATAAGGAATGTGCCTTTTGTTTTATCGCGTTTACAGTACCTTTTTACTCGTACCTCCTGTCACCTACCAAGCTTTCAAAAATGGTCTTCTCCTTCATAAAGTTTCTCTAATAATGTAATCAGAGGTGTTTTAATCGATCGCTCAGATCTGAAAATGAATCTATTGATCTTTTATGTAGTTTACTAATGGAAATTTACTTTATTAGATGTGGAAATAACTAAAGCCACGTTTTCCTTTTACCATCACTAATTATTAATTAAGATTAATTTTGTCTTTGCAGGTTTCACCGGTTGAATGAAAGGGTATTATGGCAATATTATAGGAAATACATGTGGTATATTGGTGTATTAGGGAAATTAGTTACATAGTGAATTTTAATTTTATTGTGCGTCATACAATACAATTCCCCTTAAAAAAATCAATTGCGGATTGACACGTGTCAGTGGGGTCCGCGAACAGTGCAAAAGACGGTTCTTATTTAAGAGTTTTTAGAATCGTCTCTTTCACTATTCACGGACTCCATATATCAGTGGGGCCCGCGAACAGTGCAAGATACCCTCTTAAAACCCCCGGATAATGGTGATTATCTGAAGCTACTACCACTTAATTTGTTTGAATGTTTGAGAGTTTTTTTTTTGTTTTCTCCCCATTCTAAATTCCTTACAACGCAATTTAAATCACCAGAATTAGAATTCAGAATCAACCATACCACTAGGACAAAAGTGAATGTGTATCTCTTTGCAAAATAAGTTTGGGACTTCTTGTTCCTAATATCATAGACTCATAGTTAATCCAGTCAAACAAATACTTCAAATCTCCATTTCATCGCAGGAACTTGTTGGTCTTTGATGGATCTTCTTTTTGATCTCCTCCTCAGCCTCTGTCAATAATGTTGGATAGCTGAACCTTCCAAGAAGTGATCTTGGCTTGCTAAAATATTTCTTAGCGTTCTCGTCAACATCTTCTCCAGGTATGGGTATGTAGAGAATGACAACTTCAAGTGAGATCTTTATGTAGCCACCATCTCCGAATTCTCCCCGTGGCTTGTTCTCACCTAATGTTAGTATATTAAAATAGATATCTATTCAATAATATGGAAACTATACGTGGGAAACAAATGACTCTCACATTTTTCCCAATATTTTTGTACTCAGGCTGAAAAATGGCCAGAGCTGCTCCAATGGGATGTTTTTTAAAGCTGGATAAGGGCCTCGTTGATCGTGTTAAGCCTTACAAAGTCTTTGATATATCCGAGCTGAGACGACGGAGTGTGATCAGGAACATCTCTAGGACACCCACTGAAGGTCCTGTGTTCTTCTCTCTGAATGCCATTATTTATGACATACTCAAAGCCCTTGGTGAGATTCAAGGGGTCGGTAGCAACAGTGTTGTTTCTTGCGCTCCACTCTTCGTTGCACAAAGTCAATCAATTCCTGTGCTGAATATCTTATATTGACGTCTGTGTCACGTCCATCAATCTGTCTCAAAGCCAGCCCGGACAAGTTCAGCCACCACGATAGCCCAGCACACATCTACACATAGAACCTAAGTATTTTTCATCACCATCACCACGTAGATTCTCACCAATTAAAGCAAACACAAGAGTAACGTTACGTGTGTAGATCTTACCATGATCCTTTTGATCTACGATGGACCCCATTAATATCTTTCCACGTCTTCCCCTTCAAGAACTCCGGTATGAGCTGCAACAATTAACATTATTTTTCATCACCTCACTCACTAGCAAAACTAATTAAACCTCGATCGTTGTTAAGATAAATGGAGTTAGTACCTGACGTTTCATCCAGGATGCATATCTCACGCGCGTCTGGTATCTCCATTTACTTTGTTAAGACACTCGATTATTCTGATTTCAGAATCAGGTTTAAATCTTATCATGTCTAGTAGAATTTATTTAGGCACGATATGAAGGACATCCGGTTGCATTTCAGGATCAATTAGCTTGATAATTTCATTTAGTACATGCAGATGTTTTTTGGGATGTCAACAAGTACCTTGAAACATACACATACACACACACGATAAACAATGATATACTAGGTGTTTGCCCGCAATTTTGCGGATAATTATATTATATGAAAAATATATATTATGGTTACATTGTTATAATTTTTGAATAATAAAAAATAATTTTAAATTTTAGTTAATTTCAAATAGTTGAATAATCAAAAATTTCAGTATATATTTTTAGAAGACCTGTAAAATTTTAAATAGTTCAACAACGTAAACGTTAAGTCATTACAAATATTTTTCTTATAGAAAAGTAATATTATAATCAATTCAGATAATTGGTTGTAGAATTACTTAATATTTTATTTTAACACGTGAAAAAATCGAGAATACTCTAGCTTTCAAAAAATAAAAAGAGATTTTTTTTATGTAGGACCAATACAATGATCGGATGCTTTTATCATGAAAATATTTTATAAACGTTTTTGTGTGGATTTTAGAAAATACAAAAAGTTCTAACAATTCTTTACCTACAAATCTAATTCTTTTATGTAATAATATAAATATTGTTTTGAGCAACTCTAATATAAACATATTGAAAACTGTTTTTATAATTATTTTTGTAGTATCATATGTATTTAAAAATATATTATCAATTTATATAATGTAATCTATGATATTTAATTGTTTCTATAAATAAATTATATTAATTCATCTATATTTATGATGTTTAATTGTATGTTTGGAAACATATATTAGATTAGGTAATTATAGGGTTAGTTTCCTTTTTAAAAACTTTAATTAAATAAATAAAAAAATAAAAAACATCAACCAATCAAATTATAACAATTAATAGGAAAGTTCTCCTATGAACGACACGTTAGCAGAAATCACTTGAGTGACTTCTCAATTAATATATAAGGGGGATTAACAAAATCAAACATCAAATACAACACAAACCATTTTTTATTCATCTACTTACCGTAGCTGGCTGAGACTCAGAAATTTTTCCAGCTTTTGACATAGTCTTATCTTCTTTTGAACTAGGCACACATGAAAGTTTAAATCATGATTTGTACTTACTAAAAAATTCTCATTTAAGAAAAAAGAAAGAGAAATACCCTTGGATAGCACTAAATTTTTTTTGTCAAAAAAATAGCACACAAAGAAAAAAATGACCAAAATGTTTCATTAAAGAGGTAAATATAAATTTGTATACCTAGGGTTAACTATTCTAGACTTAGGGTTTAGAGTTAAGGGGTGTGGTTTTAGAGTTAGGGTTTCAAATTTTAAAAAATAAAAATTAAAAAATTAAATTTTTCATAATAAAAAGAGACTAATTTGTTCATTTTTTCTTGAGGACTATTTTGTGACAAAAACTTAAAATAATGCTATTTAAGAGAATTGCCAAAAAAAAACACTGAAGCTTTTATCTTCAAAACACAATTTGGACATGAATATTGGAACACTTGCTAGGGAGAATATGTGATCAAATTCTAGGTAAAAGTCTGTTGTTTGCTCACAACAAAACAAAAATAACGAAGGGAAAATGAAGAACCAAACACAAGTAAAGAAAATCACTCTAGATCAAAGTTTGAAGAAAAAAATACTTCTAGAGACACTTTTTGTCTTTCTATTTACTCAATAAGACATATGTTGCTGGTCACACACTTATTAGATGAACAAGGACCAATATAACCTTTTATAAACCTGCACTCTCATTACTTCTTCATATGTCAAGCAAAGACAACATCTGGTTTGAATTTTATATTTATTTTATTTATTAACTTTTTCTTTTTTCAATTAAAATAATTTGAAAACATTAACACTTACCCAAATTTATTTTACTATCCTTCTATCTAATCAATATAATTCGGCTCAACTCCATTCTCTTCTTCTAATCAATGGCGACTAATTAGCAAGAGAACATCCAAAGAATCTCTAAAAATCTCATAAAATTCATTTTTCTAGAACTCGATTTTATGATTGAAACCACTTTTCTCGTTTTTGTATCTAGATTTAAGAACTTTTATTTTTAACCTATTTTCTGTTTCTACAAGCTATAGTCCTAACTTTTTATTTGATTTTAAGAGACAACCCAAACCGATCCCCTTCTTCCACGGGATCCGCCATTGGACAGTTCGGGGAAGCTGCGGTGGAGTTTCAAAGTAGATGGGCTTGGGATCTGTCGTGGCTGTGCTCGAGGTAGTTGCGGTAGAGTTTCAGAGAGTGGATGAGCTTAAAATTCATCCTCGGTGAGATCAGGATTTGTCGTGCTTGGTGTTTTCTAGTGGTTGGAATTGGTATCGATTGGAACCAATACATAACCAAACCGAAAAACACTAAGTACCAATTGAATCCAATATTTTAGACCCGAAAGACTTACGTGTACTAAACCTAATATCCACAATTAGTGTCCACATTATTTGCATCCACGAATCTGATATCCACATCTTGCTTGTCTATAATTTTTGTCCATATCCACAATACTAGTCATATGCACACAATCCACTCAGCTCAAGCACTACTATAGAAACAAACTAAGTATCTACTCATTTTATGTCTAAGGCTCAAGTGTGTATTCTTTTATTGTTTACCGTTTGTTTGTCCATATTTTTTTTTAACTTTTTCTTGTTAGTGTTTTTCTTGTCCATAATTTTTGTGTCCACAAATTTAATTTACCAATTATGCAAAATCTATCAAAATGGATGTTAAAATATAAAGATTTTTTTTTATGATTTATTGTATCAAAAATAAAGAGATAAATGTTTATTATAAAACAAAAAAAATCAACAAACAAATACATGAGTGAGAAAGTTATTTAATAATATTGAAAAAGAGAATATGACTCATCGTTATCTTTGCTACACCATTTATTATTTTTATTTAAAAAAAAAACTCAAAACAGTACAGTTAGATCTAAGTACATCTAATTCAAACCATCCGATCTATTTCTACTTTTAAATCTTACGGTCACATACTAGAAAGCTCAACTATCTAACTAACCTATAAAATCTAATCATAAACTTAACTAACATTTAACTAAGCTCACTATTCACTTCTTGCACAAGGGTAATTCTGTCCAAAATGTACATTGGGTCAGCAATTGTGCTCTTGATGTCTAATGTGTCTCTAGGTGAAAGGAAAGTGAAAAAAGTGTCTAAATATGTAAAGCACTCAAAAAACGAATTTGATATCCACATCTTGCTTGTCTAGTCATATGCACACAATCCACTCAGCTCAAGCACTATTATAGAAACAAACTAAGTATCTACTCATTTTATGTCTAAGACTCAAGTGTGTATTCTTTTATTGTTCACCGTTTGTTTGTCCATATTTTTTTTAAAACTTTTTCTTGTTAGTGTTTTTCTTGTCCACAATTTTTGTGTCCACAAAATTTAATTTACCAGTTATGCAAAATGTATCAAAATGGATGTTAAAATATAAAGATTTTTTTTATAATTTATTGTATCTAAAACAAAGAGATAAATGTTTATTATAAAACAAAAAAAAATCAACAAACAAATACATGAGTGAGAAAGTTATTTAATAATATTGAAAAAAGAGAATATGGCTCATCGTTATCTTTGCTACACCATTTATTATTATTACTTTTTTTTTTAAACTCAAAACAGTACAACTAGATCTAAGTACATCTAATTCAAATCATCCGATCTACTTCTACTTTTAAATTTGACGGTCACATACTAGAAAGCTCAACTATCTAACTAACCTATAAAATCTCATCATAAACTTAACTAACATTTAACTAAGCTTACTATCCACTTCTTGCACAAGGGTAATTCTGTCCAAAAAGTACATCGGGTCAGCAATTGTGCTCTTCATGTCTAATGTGTCTCTAGGTGAAAGGAAAGTAAAAAAAGTGTCTAAATATGTAAAGCACTCAAGTTTGAATCATGATTTGAACTTACTAAAACCATATCTCACTAAAAAAGTAAAGTTTTATCTTCAGGATTGGAACACTTACTAAGGAGAAAGTCTAGGGAAACTCACAGCAAAACAAAAATAACAAAGTACTGAAATGAAGAACCAGCAACAAGTAAAACAAAAGATTGAAAAAAGTAAAATAAAAGATTGAAAATCAAAAGGTAAAACAAAACGAAGATACAAAATAATTTTAAAAAGTTATAGATGTTTTTGGGGAAAATACGAAAGTTTCATCACAATATGACTGAGGCTAACCTGTCATGTCTAAGTTTTCGAGTGGTGACCGCGGATTTGGTAATATAAGCGGTACGGAATTAAAGTGCGGAACGGTTCAACTGCGGTTCATGCGGTTTGTGTGACAAATGCGGGTTTGACAGCATTAATGGTGCAGAATTATGTTTGATTAGTGAAAATATAGTTTGCGAAATTGAACAATTAAAAAATAATAATAATATATATATATATATAATTAATATAATTAAAGATAAAAGTGTCTATCTAGTATTATTGATTGAAAAATTTATTTATCATTCAAAACTCTTAAATATCAAAATTTATCTATAAAAATATAATTGTATCTATAGCTCCAACAAATATATTAAAACGAGTTTTTAGTTAAAGAATAAAAATTTAAATCTCATGATTTAGATGAGATTTTATAATGTTTTAATAAGATCATATTAAAATTTCTCAACATATAAATTTAAAATCTAAATTAGATACACCCTTCTATATCTGCATATCGCACATTTACTAATAACGAGATATAAAAGGGGTGTTATTTGGTTAACACTAAAAAAATAAAAAAAATATTTAGATATATTTATATAAAAAAATAAAAAAAAATTAATTAATGATATTTATTTAAAATTAATAATAAAATTTCATCATAAAGTTATTTATAAGCTATTTTGATTGAACTATTTAATTATTTATGGCTATGCAATTAATTAATTAACATATATGCTTTTAAATAATAATAATAATAAATGTTAACCATTGAAAACCGCATGTTGACCGCACCATAAGTGATAACAAAATACAAAAAGACGTTATTCTCCTAAAGTAGAGCAAACAAAAAAATGTTTTGATTGAGTGAGTATTCTAATACGGACCGTACTTTTCATTTAGTTTTGGTTGAATGGTAACACTTGATAAATTTCAGTCAAATCACTCCAATTCCGCCCCGCACTAATGCTCCCATTCATAACCTAAGTATGGAACCCTTTGTTAATAAAAATAGAAGGTGCATTTAAAACATATGTCATTCTTTTTCTTACCGAGACACAAATTCTCGAAAATGACATGTGGTTTATTATAATTGTTTTTTTTAACAAATTCTTAGTTTGTTTAATTTCTCCTACGTAAATTTAATTAATGTGCAAATCCTACGCTAAAAATTAAATAACAAATATAAATAAAATGTACATATAGTATCTTTATATTAATGGTAAACAAGAGCCAAATGTATTAAAAAGTTATACAGAAAATCAAATTATGTTGCAGGGAATTTTTCTTTATCTCTAATAATTAATATAATTTCATGAAAAAAGTAACTTGATAAAAACATTAATTAACTGATAAAAGGCAATTGTCGCATCAACGCACTGTAAACGTCGTACTGGTGAGTGGTGACGTAGAGTACGTGTACGTCATATTACTAACAAATTTGATAAAACTACATTTCAAACTGAACTAAACTTGTGTAATTGAACTAGTTGTAGGAGCAAATTGAATAAAGAAGATAGTGGAGTTTGAACGTGTCTTTGTCGTTTGTTTGAGTCAATAAGTAACCGAGTCTTTAGGCTCAAGTTATGCAAGTTGTTAGTTTGTTTGTTAGCTAAATTTTAGGAGTCTTCTGTTAACCTTGTAGGCTATATAAAGCCACTTATCGTTGATGAATAAAATCAAAGTTTTCAGTACAAGTTGCAGAGCTTTATAGATTACAAAGTGGTATCAGAGCTCTGTTTCTAAACTCGAAAAGCCGTAGCTTTCAAACAAAGTGTGAGAGATGGGAGATGATAAGATGAAATTGCCTCAGTTTGATGGGCACTGGGATCACTGGAGTGAAGTGATGGAGAATTTCTTCCGAGCCAAGGGACTATGAGCAGTGATTGAAACCGGGTACAAGGAACCATCAATCACAACCGTCTTGACGGCCGAACAGAGGGAGCAGCTAGACAATGCCAAAAGTAGCGATCACAAGGTCAAACACTACCTATATCAATCAATTGATAGGGTAACGTTTGAACAGATTTTGGACAGAAGGACGTCAAAAATCATTTGGGACTCAATGAAGAGAAAGTTTGGTGGAAAAGATGGGTGAAGAGATCGTTGCTGCAAAAGCTCAGAAGAGATTCCGAGCTATTGGAGATGAAGGAAGCTGAGAAGGTAGAAGAATACTTCACAAGAGTTCTGGCCATCACAAACCAGGTGAGGAGTAATGGAGAAGAAATGCCAGACTTGAAGGTAGTGGAGAAAATTCTCAGGACCCTAAGCGAGAAGTTTATGTACATGGTGATCTCCATAGAGGAGTCAAAGGAGATCGCAAGCATCACATTGGAAGAACTGCAAAGTTCACTAGTGGTACATGAGCAAAAGTTCAGAAAGCCAGAGAAGGAAGAAGACAAGTTGCTGATTGTGACTCAAGGGAGAGGAATAAGAAGCAGAGGAAGAGGCTTCAATGGAAGAAGCAAAGGAAGAGGACGCAGTCGTGGGTTTGCTAACAAAAGCATTGTTGAATGTTACAAGTGCCACAGACTTGGACACTTTCAATTTGAGTGTCCAAAGTGTGAGGAGGAAGCAAACTATGCTGAGGAGAATGAAGATATGCTGCTAATGGCATATATTGAAGATGATGAGATTGATAAGGAGACCATCACCGACCTGGCATTGATGACTCACTCAGGAACACAAGAACCCAAAAGGAAGACATCATGGTTCTTAGACTCAGGGTGTTCAAATCACATGAGTGGAGATCGAGAGTTGTTCTCAACAATGGGCAGAAAGTTCAAGCATTCAGTCAAGCTGGGAAACAACAAGAACATGGAGGTAGTTGGAAAGGGAAATGTAAAGATTGTACTGCGTAACACAGCATACACCATAAGCGATGTCTTCTACGTTCCAGAACTCAAAAATATTATGTTGAGTCTGGGACAGCTGCAAGAGAAGAACATCACTGTCATTATCCAGAAGGGGATGTGCAAGATCTATCATGAAGAACGAGGCTTACTTTCTGAAGGCAAGATGAGTATAAACAGAATGTTTATACTAACAGCTCAGATGAGCAATGGTGAAAGACCAAAGCAGCACTGCTTTCAAGCTGTCGCAGAAGGGATGCCAAAGCTGTGGCATGAACGTTACGGTCACCTCAGCCACCGCGGAATGAAGACATTACAAAGCAAGAACATGGTTCGTGGACTTCCTGTCTTTGATACACATAGCTTCACTTGCTCTGATTTTCTGGTGGGGAAGCAACCAAGGAATCCTATTCCTAAGAAAAGCACATGGAGAGCTAAAGACATACTAGAGTTGCTTCACTCTGACATTTGTGGACCCATCAGTCCTATCTCTACCAGCGGAAAGAGATACATTCTTTGTTTCATTGATGACTTCAGTCGCAAAGCTTGGGCGTATTTCTTGAGTGAGAAATCAGAAGCTTTCACACAATTCAAGCTGTTCAAAAAGAAGGTAGAAACTGAAACCGGGAAAATCATCAAATGTCTGCGAACTGATAGAGGAAGAGAGTACACATCTCAGGAGTTCTCTGACTTTTGCAAGGAGGAAGGGATTCGAAGACAACTGACTGCAGCATAAACACCACAGAAAAACAGCATCGCAGAGCGGAAGAACCGAACAGTAATGAACATGGTCAGATCATTACTCTCAGCTAAGAAAGCACCAAAGATCCTCTGGCCTGAAGCTGTAAACTGGATGTTCTATGTCTTAAACCGATGTCCCACTCTTGCTGTGAAGAACATCACTCCTCAAGAAGCTTGGAATGGAGTCAAGCCAAGTGTAGAACACTTCCGTGTGTGGGGAAGTCTTGGACATGTTCACGTGTCAGATGCAAAACGCAGCAAGCTTGATGACAAGAGCATGGCATGTGTTCTAATTGGTTTTTCTGAAGAATCAAAAGCATACAGGCTTTACAACCCAAAGACGAAGAAGATTGTGGTAAGTAGGGATGTTGTATTTGAAGAAAAGAAAGGCTGGAACTGGGAAGAAGAACAAGACTATCAACCAGAGTCTACACTTACCTGGAATGATAGTGATGTGAGCTGGGAAGAAAGTGAAGAAGAAGGCAGTGATGATGAAGCTCCAGAAACTGCACCAGAACCGGAACAACCTACAGAAGATACTGAAGAAGCTCACAACAAGCAGGTTGTGAAAACCAGGGAGGGACGAAGAACAAGACGTCCTCGCTACTTAAACGACTATGTCACTGGAAGTGCAACCATGGATGAGGAAGAAGAGGTTCACATGGTCAATATGGTGGAATTCAACTCTACACATCCATCCACCTTTGAAGAAGCAGAGAAGAGTTTGAAATGGAGAGAAGCAATGGATGTAGAGATTAACTCGATCAAAAGGAACCAAACTTGGGAGCTCTCAAACCTACCAGATGAAGCTAAATGCATTGGTGTGAAGTGGCTATACAAGACCAAGCTTAACGAGAATGGAGAAGTAAGCAAGTACAAAGCACGCCTGGTGGCAAAAGGTTACTCTCAAGAACATGGAGTAGATTACACAGAGGTATACGCACCTGTTGCTCGAATAGACACCCTCAGAACCATTCTTGCTACAGCTGCACATAGAGCTTGGGAGGTGCATCAGTTAGACGTAAAGTCTGCCTTTCTCCATGGAATACTCGCAGAAGAAGTGTATGTGCAGCAGCCAAAAGGATATGAGGTAATGGGGAATGAAGATAAAGTTTACAAGCTCCACAAGGCGTTATATGGATTGAAACCGGCGCCAAGGGCCTGGTTCAGTCGGATTGAGGAATACTTTGTCAAAGATGGGTTCATGAAGTCGCAAAACGAAGAAACTCTGTTCCTAAAAACAGAATATGGTAATACTTTGATCGTGAGTGTTTATGTCGATGATCTCATTTACACAGGAAATGATCTCAAGATGATGGAAGAATTCAAGATGTCACTGCAAAGAGAGTTTGATATGACTGATCTAGGCAAGATGAGGTATTTCCTGGGCTTTGAAGTTCTGCAGACATCACATGGCATCCACATTTGTCAAGAAAAGTATGCTCTGGAAATTCTGAGGCGTTTCGACATGGAGAATTGCAATCCAGTGAGCAACCCGATGATCCCCGGGAGTAAGATTGATATGGATGAAGGAGGAGAACGAGTTGACGAGACGTTATACAAGCAAATCATCGGGAGTCTTATGTATATCACCAACACAAGACCGGATCTGCAATTCACAGTAAGTCTTCTTAGTCGCTTCATGTCAAGTCCTAAACTACTCCATTTCCAAGCAGCTAAGAGAGCCTTGAGATATCTAAGAGGAACCATGGACCTTGGAATCTGGTACAAGAGAGGAGGAATTGGAGAACTACAAGTATACACAGATAGTGACTTCGCTGGGGATGTTGAGAGCAGAAAGAGTACTTCGGGATATGTCTTTCTTATGGACAATGCAGTTGTTGCTTGGCTCTCAAAGAAGCAACCAATCGTTACCCTCTCAACTACGGAAGCTGATTAAGTTGCTGCCTCAGTATGTGCCTGTCAAGCCGTATGGTTCAAGAGGGTCTTGGAGGAGTTGGGACATCATATAAGAGAAGGGACAATCATAAGGTGTGACAACACTTCAACAATCAAGTTGTCAAAGAACCCAATGTTTCATGGAAGGTGCAAACATATTGGAGTTCGTTTTCACTTCTTGCGAGAGTTGGTTAACAATGGAGAAATAAGTCTGGAGCATTGCGGTTCACAAGAGCAGGTAGCTGACATCTTAACAAAGCCTTTGCGCCGAGAAGTGTTCGAGAACTTGAGAGACAAGCTTGGAATTTGCTCTGCAGCTAGTAAGCTAAGTCGTGTGAACCAAGATTAGTTTAGGGAGGGTTTGTAGAAGCAAATTGAATAAAGAAGATAGTGGAGTTTGAACGGTGTCTTTGTCGTTTGTTTGAGTCAATAAGTAACCGAGTCTTTAGGTTCAAGTTATGCAAGTTGTTAGTTTGTTTGTTAGCTAAAGTTTAGGAGTCTTCTGTTAACCTTGTAGGCTATATATATCGTTGATGAATAAAATCAGAGTTTTCAGTACAAGTTGCAGAGCTTTTTAGATTACACTAGTCATTCCCAGGTTAACTAATCGGCTCGGTTTATCTCGTCAAATAGTAGTCAATTCTTAATAGTCCTGACCCAAAATTCCCACTAGAAAGCCTGTCACTTTGCTTCCCGCGCTTCGAGACCGCGCAGAACGGGCAGAGCAGCGTTTGGCAATACAGTGGAAAGGAACCGTAACACTAAAGAAGCGTTTATCTACATATATTCGACAAACCAAATAAAAGACGTCACAAGACCCATACATATACTCTTTTAATGCAGATTACTTGTATTATAAGCCATTTCATGTGAATCTTCTGATAAACATAAACATACTCTTTGAATATATGAAATAATACATCATCATAGTTTCTAGATGCTATCTATATTAGTCCAAATGCTATCTGTATTAGTCCAACTACATCTTCAGATTCTCATCCTTTTCAATGGCATTCAATGTAAAGCAGAACCCTTTATTTATTTAAAATATAGAAACCTAGTTAGGAGCCAACCAAAGGAATGAAAGATTGCATCGTCTCACAGATTTGTGATTTACGTTAAATGTTGAATTTCTCAGAGTCCATCAGAGTTGTGACTTCTTTGATTGAGTCAGATCCTGCACAAATTGATACAGTAAGAGTGTATAGCTTCTTAAAATCTAAAACATAAAGTGAAGGAGATGAAACTAAACACACCTTTGTGTATGTATGTCTTTTCCTTGAATCATTTTTGATTACTGTTGAAGAATACTCATACACTACCTGGTCAGGCTTTAGACTTCCCTTTCATTGATTCAGGAGATGACATGTGTTTCAGAATTGAATCTAATTGCTCCAAGTTTAAAATGCTATCCTTTGTTTTAGTCCGTAGCAGTCATCTGAGACATAGCCATCCTCTTAGACAAAAACCGAACTTCTTCCAACTTTCCAGCAGCCTCTAACTCTCGAAGGCGTTTCTCAAAACTACAATGCAGCTAAGCTCTTGGTGGTTTTTCCCTATTTCCACCAATTCATTATACAAACCAATTGCTTCAGAGTGTCTTTTATGCTTATACAGTTTTTCTATGACTCTGTTCCATCTGTTGATATCTACCATCTGATTATTCTCCAGACAAAACAGGGCAAGCCTGTGATCTGAATCAACTAGTTTCCTCTTCTCACATAAGAAATCAATCAACTCCTCCATCTTAACCAAATAACCGTTCTCATAAACCAACCTAACAATCATAAACGCCTTATTCTTCTGGCCGCTGTTGAACATCAATCTAACAACATCCGTCGAAAGATCAATCTTCAGTCTTGTCCATTTCTCCAGCATCACCCTTATCAACTCAAAACACTCGTTAGCAAAACCTCTTTTAACAAGCTATCCAAACACACAGTGAAAAGTGGATGCAACAGGAAGATAAGAGCTCCTCAGCATTCTCTGTAAAACATCGTGAGCGAGAAGATCACCAGTCTTCAACAGCCCATCGATGAGCAACTCATAGGTTTCAAAATCAGGCACAAACTCCCTCCTCAGCATCAGAACCAATAACTTACAACCACCTCTGAACCTACCTTCTCTGCAATGTCATGTAATCAAAGTCATGTAAGAAGGAGGATCCTGCGCTCCTATCTTCATCAGCTGTCTGAAAACTCTTTCAGATCGTCTCATCTTCCCGTTGGCGCATAAGTACTCAAACATGGGATTATAAGCTGCAGCGAGAGGCTTAGATCCATCTCTCTCCAACATCAACACTTCCTTCTCAAACAACTCTTCAAACAGCCTTTGTGCTCGTTCAAACTCTCGTCTAAGACACATGGCGCGGATCAGAACAGTGTACAAAGCTGAATCAGGACGAGACATCTCTCTAAACACCTCCACCGCCGTATCAACATCTCCCCCGTTGCAGTGAGCTTTGATCAGAACATTAAAAGTACAAGCATCAGGAGCAAACGTGATACCATCTCCTAGTTTTAAAACTTGCTTGATCTCATCAAACTTCTGAGCCTCAGAGAGGCCTTTGATCAGAGTGTTGAAAGTCACAGTGTTCGGTTTCATCCCTTTAGTAACAACCAACTCATTAAACACATCCAACGCTTTATCAACCTCCTGCTTCATACAGTAACCTCTCACCAGAGTGGTGTAGCTAACAACATCTCTCTCAACCATCCCGTTCAACATGTTATGCGCCGTCTTAACTGTTCCAACTCTACATAACCCGTCGATGATAGTGTTGTAAGTAACAAGATCAGGAACACAATCCATGTCTTTAAACACTCTAAAGGCTTCAGAGACCATAGAGTTCTTGCAGAAACCGTTGATCAAGATGTTGAAAGTGTACGAGTCCGGTGTGACGCCGTAGGTAAGTTTCATCTCGCGGAAGAGATCGAGCGCCAAACCGGTTTTCCCGCGCTTGAGGAGGATGGAGAGGAGAGTGTTGAAGGTGATGAGGGAAGGGGAGACGCTCATCTTCTTCATGGTGTGGAAGAGGTTGAGAGACTCGCGGAGGAGGCCGGCGTCAGCGTAGGATGTGATGAGGGTGTTGAAGAAGAGAGGGTGGAGCTTGACGAAGCCGTTGGAGCGTTTCTCGATGGAGAAGAGAAAGTTGCAAGCAGCGTTGAGGTTGCGGGAGAGGAGGTGGAGCATGAGGAAGAAGGTGTGGGGGCTGTGGGGGAAGTTAACTGTGGAGAGGTAGTCGAAGAAGCAGAGAGCGTTGGGAGGGTGGGTGATGAGACAGAGGGTTTGGAGGATGGTGGTTGTGGAGAGGGGTTCTGTGAGGAGAGATGAGAGTGATGATGACTCGAATTGGTCTGAGGAGTTGATGGCACGTGCGAGGGACATGGCGAGTTTTGATTTGGTGGTCCTGTAAAGAAAGGGTAAGACTTTTGGATATTTGTGGAAGTGAAGTGGAGACTCTCCACTGGAGAGTGGAGGAAGGTGAGAGAGAGAGATTATTACCGTTGAGGCTTGGGAGCGAACAAAGCGGAGTCCTGAATTACGAACCATTGAGGAAGAAAAGACGATGGCTTTAAACTTTTTGTGTTCCTTATATGTATTTCATTCGGCACCTAAACTGATTAAGAAAAAAATAGATATATTAAACATATAGTCTCTAATTCTATTTTCTTAAACCCCACAAATATGGTTGTCCATGTGCATATATTGATACAATAATACAATGCATGCACTGGCTCTAAAGGTTAGGTAACATACTTACATGTTCTTACCCGAAATATAATACATCATTTTTATATTCAACTTATTGTGTTGCGAATGCAATAAAAATCCGATATTAGAAGTTTAGAAAAATAATATTTAGTATATAAAAAGATGTCTAACTATGATTAGTATAATTTTTTTTGGATAAGAGTCCAAAATCAAATCTATACAGATTGACTCTTAAACTCAAAGTAGACAATATTGCATAGATCGTTCTAAAAAGTGTTGGTTATGGACTTTAAAAATCATAACAATTCCAGAGCTGGGATGACGAAAATCTAAAAGAAGAAAAAAATACTCCTCAGTTCGAGGATGATGAACAATGATGGAAGAAAGAGGTATATGTCAGAGACCAGTCAAAGATCTTGAAACTTCAGTTGTGGAAGCAGCGTCCTCAAGGTGATCTTGTGATTAAGGGTGCTAGAGATTTGTATTTAAAGTCTTTTTGTAACGGTGATACAAAAATTTAGTGGATAATTTCCATCCGTACCGCAGAGGACTAGGTGGAGAATTTCTATTGATGTTGCAAGGGTTAGGGGAATAAATTCTAATAGTGCAATATGGGTTACATGAAGAGTCATGTTGGTGACTACGACGGTATAAAATGTACTGCATGTTTCACTCAGGAAGTTGGAAGCCAAGGATTTTGTGTAATACTTGGCTTGAGAAAAGGATTGTGTGAATGTAATGAAAGTCCAAGCTGGATCAATCACATTGAGAATATATACCAAAGCTTAATCAGAGTCCTTTCGTATAAGTAAACAGACTTCTTTGAGTCCTTTCGTATAAGTAAACAGAGAATAATCAGAGTAAGACTGAATAAAACCATACTCTGTTAATGCATTAGTAAGCTTCTCGAACCAGCAACGAGGAGCTTGACGAAGACCATATAGTGATTTGCGAAGACGACAAACCTTAGAAGGATCAGAATGTGTAAAACCGGGTGGTAACTTCATATAAACTTCCTCATTAAGATCCCCATGAAGAAATGCGTTATGCACATCCATTTGGTGCACTTCCCATCCTTTCGCAGCCACAAGAGCAAGTAAGCTTCTGATTGTGCCCATCTTCACGACACGAGCAAAAGTCTCGGCAAAATCATCTCCTTCAACTTGGTTGTTTCCCATGGCAACTAAACGTGCTTTAGGCCGTTCAATTGTTCCATCGGCATTAAATTTATATTTATAGACCCATCGAGAACCAATTGCTGTTTTTCCTGGTGGAAGTGATGTAATATCCCAAGTGCCACTGTCTTCATGAGCTAGGACTTCGTGTTTCATGGCACCACGCCATATATCTTCTTTGGCAGCTTGAGAGTAATAACGAGGTTCAATGCTTGTCATAACAGCAGCAAGAAACGCCCGATGCGTCTCTGAAAAATGTTTATCAGATATATAGTCAGTTAGAGGATAGAGTGTATTACCTCGGAAAGTTTCAGATGACGACTTAGAACAGGCGTGTGAGAGAGATGGGTTTTCAAGATGTATGGCGTTGTATGTAACGTAATCTTTGAGTTTGACTGAAGGTACACGAGATCGTTGTCCACGACCCAAAGTTTCATCGACTTGTCGATTGTCACACAGAGATGGTGACACTGAGTCTATAACAGGAGACAAGGACGATGAAGAAGTATCAGTAGAAGATGGTACAGGCGACACATCTGTATCAAGAGAACTAATGTTGTCGACTGTAGGCAAAGAAGTCTGAGGTGATTCTCTTGCAGTCGACAAAGAAGCAGGGGTTTCAGCAGTAGGAGGTTCGAGGTTCTCCGATGAACTCCCCCTGTCTTGTACAGTGGGTATATTAGTAAGCTCCCAGTCATTGTCAATAGGGGAAACTACGACTGGTCGTGTGACAACATCTGTCACAGAAGTTTGAGAAGATAAAGGAAACTCTGTTTCTTGAAACACAACATCTCTGGATATAAGAAATTTCTCTTTGTTGAGATCAAAGACTTTCCAACCCTTTTGAGCATAAGGGTAGCCAACAAAGATGCAGCGCCTACTCCTCTTGCCGAATTTATCTTTGTCTCGAGAGCGATAATGAACAAAGCAAAGACTTCCAAATACCCGGAGTTGAGAGTAACTTGGTTTCTTATTGTAAAGCATCTCATATGGTGATCGGTGGCCAAGGACTGCAGATGGCGTACGGTTGATTAGATAAGCAGCAGTCATGATTGCCTCACCCCAAAACTTGACGGGTAAGCTGCTTTGAAATAGCAAGGCGCGAGCTACATTGAGTATGTGACGATGCTTCCTTTCGACTCTCCCGTTTTGTTGTGGAGTAGCGACACAAGACGTCTGGTGAATGATGCCATTCTCGCAAAAGAATCTTGCCAAGCACATAAACTCAGTTCCATTGTCACTACGAACAGTTTTGACCTCTTTCGAGAATTGCTTCGTAGTCATTTTGCAGAAGTTGGACAGGACTGTCCGAACCTCATATTTTTCAAGGAGTAAGTACGTCCAAACCGCTCTGGAAAAATCATCAACCACAGTAAGGAAGTAGACAGCACCAGAAGATGAACGAATACGATACGGTCCCCAAACATCGCAGTGAATAAGTTCAAAACAATCTTTACTTTTATTTAAACTTCCATAAAAAATCTCTCTTGTCTGCTTAGCTTCAAAACAAGTGTCACAAGGACTTGGAGCAGCAGTTTTATTGAATTCTAAAGACATAGGTAAATAAGAAAACACTGAAAACGAAGGATGTCCAAGCCTTTGGTGCCAAAGAAACTGATCAACTGAGCGAACAGACTTATCAGAAACTTGAACCCGTGCAGCCATGACATCTTTGAAATAATAAACCCCATCTCTCTCTTCACATGCTCCAATCAGCGTCCTCGTGAAACGATCCTGTAAAACACATAGAGTATCCGTTAGAAGTGCAAAACAGTTGGTTTGGCGAAGCAACTTTGAAACGGAAATAAGCGAACAATTCAAGTTCGGCACAAACAGAACATTGGATAGCACAATGTTGTTAGAAAGATGAAACACGCCGATATGAGTGGCATAAGTTTTGTTTCCATCTGCGAAACCAACAGGACATGGCGGTATACTGACTATGTTTTAAAGAAACGAGAGCTCTCCAGTCATGTGATGAGAGGCTCCCGTATCCAATATAAGATCACCATATTCCTTACCGGTCAGCCTATCAGAAGTTTTTGTTTTCTCATTAATAATCTGAGTAAGAGTTTTCCATTGTTCCTCGGTGAAGGCAGGAAAGGTAGAAGACTTTGAAGAAGTTGCATGAGCATTGTTAGCTCTAATCGTATTGTTCCTGTTGCGATCAGAGTTGACAGCTCCACGACCACGACCTCCTCGTGTTCCTCTGTTTTCACCTCTAGTAGGTGGTGTCTCGTCCCACCAGTCTGGAAAGCCTACAAGCTGCCAACAGTTGGCTTTTTCATGACCACGTCGGCCACAATGAGAGCAAGTTACTACTCGTCGGGACTGTCCCGAGTTATTTGTCTCAGAAGTTTCCTTCTTAGCCATGAAACCAATAGCATTATGCTGTGCTTCCCGTTCTTTAGTCGAGGCAAGCCTTTGTTCTTCTCTGACTACCTTGCATAAGCTTCGCCAATATCAACAGAAGAATCTGTAGCAATAATACCCTGACAAACGATTCCAAAACGAGCTTCATCTAAGCCCATAACGAACTGATGAACTTTCTCTTCTTCTCTTTCTTTTTCATAGATCGCAGAGGCACTGCAACTGCAAGGAGAAAGAGGCTTGTATGTGTCGAGTTCCTCCCACATCTTAGCTAGTCGACCAAAGTAATCCATCACCGTTTGGCCATCTTGCTTGCACGACGCAAGTTGCTCTTTGAGATGATGTATTCGTACCTTGTTTCCCACCGAGAAACGCTTCTTTAGATTTTCCCACAACTTGTGAGAATCAGATATGAATGTTACTGTTGATCGAACGCGAGCTTCTATAGAGGAACGAATCCAACCAATGATCATAGAATTGACAGAGGACCATAACTCGAACTGAGGGTCATCAATGGCAGGTTTAGGAATTGGTCCATCAATGAATCCTAGCTTTCTTTTAGCCCTGAGAGCATTAATCAGCTCCGTAGACCATTCATTATAATTCTCACCCGTAAACATCACCGATGTTATCAAAGATCATGGATTGTCAGACGCGAACAAGGAGTAGGGGGTGGATGCATTCACGACGCTTTGCTCAACCTGAGACTTGCTCGTCGTTGTATCTCTGCTTGTGGAAGACGCATCAATGTCGACCATGACAACAAACTATTGTTCTTACCAAGAACAAAATTTTGATCGACAAAGATTTGATTAGGTCACAGAACTTTTATTGCTCTCATACCATGTAAGCTAATGATAATATTATAAACTCTGAATTGTATTGATATGAAAGAGATACATGTGTTTATATACAACAACGAGAAGTCATAAACCTAGTTAGGATAACTATAATAGAAGATAATGACAACTATAAAGGTAATCCTTATTAACAGGATTCCCTTTCCTACACGACACAAACTATTTGGCTACTTTTTTTTTACTAAAAAACTTGTCCTAGTTCGCCACAGATTCACAGTATAAATAATTTCATATACAACGTATCATTTTATATTTTGTACTACCATTTGGGATCTTGCTATGGGCTAACCCGGTTATCTTCGTGCTTGCGCCACGCCTCCACCCTGTCGTTGGTGATATGGCCTTGAATTTGTCGTATTGTTTATAATTAGTAAATTATTAATAACCATCACATAAACATGAAAAAATCAAAAATAAAGTTGGTTCTATATGAACTGGACCAGAACTAGAAGTGGCTCAAAGAATAAAAACAGGTATAGTCTTGCGTGACTAGAATAACCTGATTGGGTCGATTGGCCAACCTGACCTGAAGTTTTTTGGTTCACAGTAACTTTTTTTTTTTTTGAAACAAAATACAATCCAATCACCAATAATAAAACATGTAAAACGTATGATTTGGCTTTTTTTTTTTTTTTACAGGAAGCCGTATATCTGGGAGAACGTTTATTGCGATACTAACAGCTTCGGTGTTAGCGCTAACGGGCTTGTGATAAAATCTAGTGATGATATTGTACCTAACAAACTACTGATCACTTTTATTGTGTTCTCTTAATTTGGGTGACGTGTGATGTGTTGTGTTCTTGTCTACTAAGATCCAATAACCCCAAAAGAGGCAAAAATGTTTTTGTTTATGTATACCTACAAATGTTTTAACTTTCAGTGTTTCCAGTTATTATAATGTTCGGTTTTATCAAAATAAGGTATATGCATAATGCATGGTATTTTTTAATACGGTGACTCTTCACGCAACTAAATCATAATAATTAGTTGATGTTTCAGTCTCATTTGCTTATAGGTTTTCAATCATTTTATAATATGAATATGTGAAGAGAAAATATAAAAATTTGTTGAATATCATTATGTTGTTATCTTAACTTCCTTTTTCAACCAACTTTTATTATAAAGGCTCAATGAACATCAAATTTTACAAACGAAACAGAAGATCGTGGAAATATGCTCGACGGTAAAACGCCAATAAAAAGCATTACTAAACATCAAAAGATAGATCTTTCAAGGGTCGAGTCAAGTTCAGCAGCATGAAGAAATCCATGGGGAACCTTTACCTTGAAGAACAATTGATAGTAAAATAAAACTATGTTGACACACCAGTTGGAAATGGTTGGAATGCTGACAGGCAAGAACTTTTGGTGAGAAGCTCCACAACCGTAGACAACATCGAGAAAATAAAACTCTATCTGACTTGATATGGCACTGAAACAGACACGATCAGTTCCAAACCCAACAAGGCTTATCGAAGAGACTAGGTGAATCTCAAAAGCTAGCTTTACCTTCATAGAGACGCTTAGGACAATGGAGTTTAGTGACAGAGCAGATGGTTTATATATTTGGGTCAAAACCTCGGACCTCAACATTATCGTGTCCAAGCCAATAATTTGTAACCGGAACAGACCTGATTAGAGTATTAACGATGCAAACAATTTGGTTCTTAGGACGCAAGCATCTACTTCATATGATCTTTCATAGTAATATGTAGGCAGTGATTAGAGTAATAACGATGCAAACGATTTGGTTTTTAGGACACAAGACAGAGAGCTTATGTATAGAGACATTACTTGTTAAGACCTTCGAGGAGGAGCTAGTGGCAATTGACAGACGAGAAGGTCTGGTTTGGCCTGGTGGTTTCATGGTCTGCTTTGGAATCCTCGATGGGATACTCGTTCTGCTTTTAAAATACCAAGACTAACATAAAAAATATAAAAATATCGTATAAAGGTTTGTTTGTTTTACGAGTGGACTTTTGGTAGGTCTCAGTTTGCTTTGATTTGTATTTGTTGATCCTTTAAAAAAAATGACAAGTGTTTTCTAAAACTAGGTAATCTTTAAAAATGTTCAAATGGTAATCTTATAAAAATTCAAAGATTAAATGGTAATCTTATAAAAATGTTGTGTCACTGGATTTTTCTCCGGTCTAGATCAGTTTAGACCGAAAGGACCATAAACCTATATATATTGAGATTTTCCATTTTACCCAAAAAATTGTTGGAACAAGTCTTATGTTTTGCATCAGATCTCTGACAAAACCAATGTGTCAACTTTATCTTTTGCGTTTGGCTTCATCTGATCTCAAGGATCTGCAAAGATAATTACTACTCCCTCTGTTTCACAAAGAGTGTCGTTTTAAAGAAAAAAATTTATTACGAAATAAGTGTCGTTTTCATTTTTCAATATAAAATTTAAGAATTTTATTTTTTAGTTTAATTTTCTATTGGTTGAAATATGGTTAGGTGTATGGGAAATGATGTTTTTATATAGAAAATATGTAAAATTAAATATTTTCTTAATCCGTGTGCACAAATTATATGTGATCGTATTGGATTGTTTCAAGAAAACATCTATGCGTGCTCTGTTTTGTTCTTTCTTTATATAAATATGCTCTGTTTTGTTCTTTCTCACAGGTCTAAAAATCAAGAAAGAACACTCTCCTCTCCACTCTCCGCAACCGTTCCTCCCTCGAAAGCTATTCCAACGTCACGGTCGGTCCTACCCCAAACACAGTCTACGGCATGTTCCTCTGCAGAGGAGACATCAACAGAACATCTTGTTCAAATTGTATCCATGCCGCAACGTTAAGCGTCGCTGAAACTTGCAACTCTCATAAAGGAGCTTCCATATTCTATGACGAGTGTATAGTTCAGTACTCGAACTTTTCTTTCTTCACACTCGTAGAGGATGCACCTGCCATTCGTAGATACTCTCCGTCCAGTTCTTTGGGTTCTTCTGACTTTTTCAATCAAACACTTCCTGGAAAAATATACGAGCTTATCCTCAGAGCAGCTTCGTCGTCACAGATTCCATATTTTGCGGAGGATCAAGAACATGTGACCCAATTGGAAGGTTCAGTGTAGTCCTGATCTTGATACAAGAAACTGCACTGTATGCTTGAGACTTGCTGTAGAAGATTTCTTTGAGTGCTGCAGCCTGCAGCCATGCTCGTTTGGCTCAGATCATCTTTCCTAAATGTCTTGTCATGTATAACATCTCCGCTCTGCAACCTAGTCTCGGCCTTATAAATGGTTAGTAACTTAGTATACAAATTCTTTGATGAAATGCACTATGCGTATACACGGCCTCGCCCTATGGGTATGTGATATGGGATAAGCAACTCAAATCCAAACATTAATATTTTGGCTTATCTTATGTTGCAGGAAACAACATATATGGGAGAATTTTCATTACAGCCATGGCAACTTGGGTGTTAGCACTTGTGGGTCTATGATACAATACAATGCTTATGAAGTTTTATTTATATTTGTATTACATGATTGTATGTGCCGCTATTTTCTTGTACAGTTAACAAGAAGCAACATACTTGTTTTCTAAGTTATCTCACAAAAATATAACGTTCGATATTCTTACTAAATAGAATCCTAATACATCAATATATACCTTCTAAATTGTAAGAATGAATCATCCAAAAATAACCCCGGGAGCAAATTGATGATGACTACGAGGAAGGACATTCCAATTGAATACCGCCTTTTGGTAGAAATTGATGGTTCATTTATAGCGGCAACTTTTGGCTGCTTCCGATCATTTAGGAATGGTATGCAGAACAAGAAAACGCAGATTAAATCAAAAATGCACATCAAGCAGAACAAATACAGCTCAAGCAAATCATGCAAAATAAATGAAGATCTAACTGATTAAGCTAATTTATTGAATTAAGTATTTAACTAAACGTTAAAAATTAATTTTGTAAAAAGTACAGATTTTTATCCAAAAAATTAAATATTTAAAATAAAAGTACAATTAAACTCATAAATATTTTAAAAATATTTAGATAATTCATGTTCTTTAAACAAGTTTCTATTTATAAATTATATATCTAATCGATGTTAAATTAAAAAAAAATCCAAAAATATTCAGATAATTCACGGTTTTTAATATTTTTTATTTATAAATTATATTTTTATATAAATCTTTTAAAATTATAAATAATTATTGATTTCTGAACTGAATATATGTTATAATATTCATGAAATTTGTATAAAATATATTATATAAGTAAACAATATATGTCTTATATCATTTTATAAATGAATTTGACTAAAATTGTTACTTACTATAATAAATAAAATAAACAATGTAATTATGATTCTAAGAAAATTAATATTTATTTTGAAAAAGAATCAAATGAATTAAAAAAACCATTGATAAACAACTAATACTCCCTCTGTTTCAAAAATATTGAATGCACAATTAAAAAATATATCTTTTCTGAAAAAATAGTATTAAAAATATAAATTCAAACTAATTTAAGCAACTATAAAAAATATAAATTATTTCTGGTCACACGGTTTTCAACAAAACTAAAATTAATATAAAAATCTCAAAATATCATCTATTTTGAAACATCCAAAACTCTCCAAAACATCATTTATACATACCTTTCAGTTATTACAAACATAATCTATATGTAAATATTTTCATTAATGTTATATAAAAATACATGCATGTGTTATAAAACATATTTTTCAATCATTACAAAGATAATTTATAATTAAATATATTCATAAGTGTTATTTAAAATATCTTAAAATTAATCAAATAAAAGATAGAATAAACACATGTATACAATTTATTTTTAATCAAAAATAAAAAAATAGTAGAATAAAAAGCAATGTAACAAATAAAAAATGTTAAAATAAATAAATAAATTAAAAAAAAAAAGCAAAACATTTCATTGGGCATCTACCCATCGCCCAACTCATTTAGCTCTCTTTATGCAGGACAAAAAAACAACACACAAATAAATCTGCATACAGCTCATTATTATTTTAATAATTACTTTAGTTCTGCATTTTAATTACTGAATGGATGATAAATGCAGTTCCTTCTGCAATTACTTTTCTTCTGCATCTCTCCTGCTTTTCTTCCGGTGCACATTCAAAGTTGGAAACTGTTAGAAAGATGGGTATGTAAAGATCATACAATGTAGTCTTACCAACAGCAGCAGAGAGATCCAAGAAACCTAGTGTAACATCTCAAAACTAGACCCAAATTTTTTTGAGTTATTCTTAGTTTCACCATCCAATGAAAAATTGTTACGTCATATTGTATTTAAAAAAATAGAAAAAAATAAAAAATAATGGAAATTACCAAAAAAAAGAAATTTTATTTTTAACGTTGTTAATACCGTCAGTAAAATCCTAAATCCTAAACATTATACTATAAACCCTAAAATCAAAACCATAAACCCTTGAAACTCTAAATCCTAAATACTAAACTCTAAACCCTAAACACTAAACCCTAAACCTTTGGGTAAACCCTAAAACCTTGGATAAACTCTAAACCCTTGGGTAAACCCTAAACCATTGGATAAACCTTAAATCCTTAGGTAAATCCTAAACCCTAATGTAAACCCTATTATGACAATTTAGTGTTTACCCTAGGATTTAGGATTTACCTAAGGGCTTAAGATTTACCAAAGGATTTAAGGTTTACCCAAGGGTTTAGGGTTTACCCAAGGGTTTAGGGTATATTAAAGGGTTTAGGGTTTAGGGTTTAGTGTTTAGGGTTTTAGAGTTTAATATTTATGGTTTAAGGTTTTATTGTCGGTGTTAACAACGTAACTTTTTTTTTTGGTAATTTATGCTATTTTTAATTATTTTTATTTTTTTAATTTAAAAAATATATTATAATGCGGTAAATTTTCATTGGGTGGTGAACCTATAGGTTCACCCTAGGGGGTGAACCCAAGAATAACTCAAAGTTTTTGAAAGGGAACGGGCATGTCTACGGTCCACTTGTCAAAAATCTAGGGTTCTCTCTCATTTCTTATAAATAGGCAGTTTCCTTCTCTTTTTCTCCATCACAAATCTGAAGCAAAGCTCTGCAGAGAATTCTCGGAGAACGAAAACTCTAGCCGTCAAACTTCTCTTTTCCTTTCTCTCTTCCTCTCTAACACCTCTCTCTCTTCTCTTCTCTCTCCCGACCATATCTCTTCCCTTCCCTTGCCGTGGGACGCCTTGGTAGCAAGCCGAGCCGCTGGTGATCGTGTGTGGTGGTCGTCCGAGTAGTGGTGGTGGTGGCTGAGAGGTAGCTGATTGGAGTTGTGGAGTTCCATAGATCCATATCTCACTGTTCCACATCTCTAGATCTAGATCTAGATCTAAATCTCTAAAGTGAGGTAATTCGATCTCAGATTTGTTCTATTGATCTCTTTATTCCTTTGTTTTAGAACTAGGATTTGGTTAGACCCCGTTTGAAAGTTAGGTTGGTAAATCATAATGGGAGTTAGGATGATAGATGAATAGATCATGATGCATAAGAACCGTCACATTGTTTTAAAGGACTTAATGGATTGCCTTATGTGATGTGATGAACGTTTACTTGTTGTGTGATTGGTTGATATGATTCTATGTGATGATTGAGACGAGAAGCTAGGTTGCTAGAAAGAATTGCACGTCTAGGGTGATAGTGAAGGTTACAACTGGTACGAGATGACAATTGCATCCTTTGATGAATGTTAATGAATGAATGATGGCTGTGAAGTGTATTGTGTGAGAAACCGATAACGGGTGGCGTCTAGTGGTCGAGTCTAATATGCGAATATGAATGAGAGCGGAAACGAGAATGAGAGAGTGAAAGTGAAATTGATGTGAATGAGATGATGAGATGTGAATGAGATGATGAGATGTGTGACCTTACGGTTAGGTTAGCGGCGCCAGGTAAGATCGAGTCATGCCGATTCTGGGCATAAGTGAATATGGTGAACGTGGGCAGACGGGCAAGAGAAGACTGTGAGCTGTAGGCGAGATATTCACATAGAAGCTGCGGGATCGTAGCCTGGTTTGGGCACCCAAACCGGGCTCCCACGCAGGAATGCCGCGATGGAGGTGAGACCTCTGTGAGCAGGCCATAGGTCCTTACATCTAGGTTGATTGGTGTCATTCTGTTTTATGTGTGGTGTTTGTCGAATCAGTAGAATCATTTGCATGACAATGACTGAGTTCGTTGCATTGAGCACTAGGTTAATATAAATGCATAGAAATGTTGATGTATTGAGGTGTTAAGTTGCATTGATTGATTGTAGTGGCTAGTCAGCCTTCTTTCCCGCATCGAGTAGTGTAGAGTGTCAAGCGGGGAGACTGGATTAGAACCACTTTACTGAGTATCCCAATACTCACTCTCTCTCTTTTCATTTCCATGTGCGCATGACTGTAAGTAAAAGTATATGGATATGGATGGGTTGGTATTTTAAAGGAAACAGTGTGTTCATCGACTCTTGGAACCAGTATGTGGATACGTCGGGTATCTAAAATGAATAAATGCGTGTCCATAACTCTCGCTCAACAACCCCGGTTGGACGTCGGGGGAGCGGGATGTTACCCAAGAGATTGCATTTAGTATGTTTGAAACATCTCTAGCAATATTTTCAGTCATATCCGGTTCTTTTTCCCTAAAAAGAGAGAGAGAAAAAATGATTTGGAGATTCAAGAAAGAAACAAATCCTAAAATCAGTTGAAAGAAGATAGACAAACAAATTTAGAAGGTGTTCACCGGCTATGATGCCCACAAAGGTGGTCAAAGCTTATCTCCATCTTTGCTTCTCCTCCTCTGTTTTACCACGACATGTTTTCTTGTAAGCTTTTCCGAACGGAAATTGGATGGATCTACTCCGTAGAAGACTGTCATCACAATTTGTCCCATATCTTCCTTGTATTGCAAAATTTCCAACAGTTTTTTCAAACACCAGCTTGAAGAAGAAGCATAATTCTTCTAGAGCACCCCTCGATATCATTGATTCCTAATAGCTTGTTTGAGTTCAGAGGCAATGGTTTGGCCTCTCTCAATCCCTTGATCATCGAACATCAAAATCTTGTTGCAGTTTAACTGTTTTCGTAAATGACTTATAAAAGTCTTACGGACGCCGGGTCCGTACAAACTCGTAAAGAGTTGGTAGCTCCAAGTGCGAGACCTAAGCATCCATGGGAGAGATAGAGTATGGAAAGAAAGCAGCGTTCACTATTTGATTATTCACTGTTGACAAAGACCTAACAAGACATTTTCAGTCGTTCAATAATTTGGCATCTACCGAAATTTGTTAGTAGTAGCCAACAAAACTTCTTTGCTCTTTCTCAAAAGTATCATTTAGTGAATTTGTTAGGATTCATCAGAGATTACGTCAGAGACTACGTCAGATAATCTATCAGGGACTTCGTTAGGATTTGGTTATGGAAATCAAACAAGATCGCATAACTTAAACCAAGACAAGATTGTCATATTAGGAAACGAAAATATCACATTTATGGCATTTAAATGTGATAGGATTCTGGAAATGTTTACTTTCATGGAGTTGTGAAAGTTGAAGATATTTTGGAAATATTCCTAATAGGTTTATGGAAATGGGTGGATGCCCTAATCTAACTAAGTTAATGTAATAAACTCTCTCTATAAAAAAGGAGCTTGTGTGCTCTCTTTCTCTTTTGTCCAAGATAAGACCGAGCTTGGTTTGTAAGCTTTGGTTGTGAGAGAGAGAGAGGTTCTATATCTTTGTTCCTAAGATTATAGTGGAATTGCCTCCTTGCTAGGCCCAAGAGACGTAGTCATTCTAGGTGAACTCTGGGTAAACAATATCTTCTGTCCATCTTCTATGTTTTCCGCGTTCTTCTTCCATTCTCCATAATTCTACAAACTTTCATGCTTTCTAACTTACGTCAACGAGTATGTCAGAGAGTGTATCACGGGTTTGTGTGTGTTTGATTTTACTGATACCGAATCAAACTGTTTCTTGCCATTGTGTGGTTGAGTTTTCCCAACAAAGTGGTATCAGAGCCTTAGGTGGTGTTGATCTCAATGGAAAATACAAGAATTGAGGTGGAGCGGTTTGATGGGAAGGGAGATTTCTCATTATGGAAGAAGAGGATGCTTGCGCATCTGTCTGACCTTGGTTTAAAGGATGTATTAGAAGAGTCTGAGTCACCTTCTGTCTCAGCGAGGAAGAAGGATGAAGACGAGGATGTTTACAAGGAGCGGTTGGTGAAAGAGGAAGCCGAAAGGCTTGAAAGATCAGAGAAAGCGATGAATCTGATCATTCTCAATGTTGGATATCATGTGATAATGAAGATCGATTTGTGTACATCAGCTGCTTCTACATGGTCTATACTTGAGAGGTTATATCTTTCAAAGACTCTACCTAATATAATTCACTTGCAGCATAAATTCTATACATTCAAGATGGTTGATACTCGGAGTATGGATGAGAATATTGATGACTTCTTGAAGATTCTCTCTTACCAGTCAAGTGTGAATGTAACTGTGTCAGAGGAGGTACAAGTGATTCTACTCCTGAATTTGCTTCCTTCACGGTTCAACTCTCTCAAGGAAACGCTTAAGTACGTCAAGGATACATTATTGTTGGAAGAGGTGACAAGTGCAGCAAGGTCTAAAGATCAGGATATGATGTCCTCTACGGCTTCACATGATATTGGTGAAGAATATTATGCTAGAGGAAGGGCTGAGAAGAAGGATCCTGTGAGGAATGATAAGGGCAAGTCTAGATCAATCTCAGTGTCTAGGATAACTTGCTGGTTTTGCAAGAAGCAGGGACACACCAGAAAAGAGTGTTATGCATACAAGAAAAATTATGGCAGAGAAGACGAAGCTGAGGCAGCGGTTGTGATAGATCTTGATTCAAATGATGATGCATTGTCTGTATCAGACAAATGGCATCATGATAAGTGGGTGATTGATTCTGGATGTTCCTACCACATGACGTGTAGGAGGGATTGGTTTGACATGTTTCAAGAGCTGACTACGGAGCAAGTTCTTCTTGGTAATGATTGCACGGTTGGAGTGCAAGGGATTGGTACAATTAACATCAAAGCTTATGGAGGTTTTGTCAAGACACCCACGAATGTCAGGTATATTCTGGAATTAAGAAAGAACCTGATATCTACTGGAACCTTAGATTTATTGGGCTTTGAACATAGTGGTGGACATGGGAAGACTAGGTTTTACAAGCATGGTAAACTAGCTCTTCAGGGAACCTTGTCCGGGTCATTGTACATGTTAGATGGTGAGACTGTGTCAGGTAAAGTTAATAACAGTGTCATGAAGAAACCATCTAAGGATGAGACCGTTTGTGGTATAGACGTCTTGGACACATGAGTATGAAGAATCTACAGATTCTTTCCCAGAAAGGGGTCAATAAGAGGAGGATTAATGTTTTGGAGTTTTGTGAGAGCTGTGTGATGGGGAAGCAGAAGAGATTAAGCTTCAACATCGGGAAACATGATACATGTGAAGCTCTCAGGTATGTACATGTTGATTTATGGGGATCTCCAAATGTGACACCAAGTCTGTCTGGGAAGCAATACTTCATGTCTATTATCGATGATTATACAAGGAAGGTTTGGATATATTTCTTAACTGCTAAAAGAGAAGCCTTTAGAAATTCTGTGAATGGAAGAAGATGGTGGAGAATCATGTCAAGAAGAAGGTATGTTGTCTTAGAATAGACAATGGACTTGAGTTATGTAACGCAGAGTTTGACAACTTCTGCAAGTACCATGGAATCAAGAGACATAGGACATGTGCATATACACCACAGCAGAACGGTGTAGCTGAACGTATGAACAAGACTCTGGTGGAGAAAGTGAGATGCTTTCTGGTTGAGTCGAGTCTAGAGAAACAATTATGGGCTGAAGCAGTGTCTACGTCAGCGTATGTGACAAACAGGAGTCCATCTTTTGCAATTGATGGGAATATTCCGGAGGAACTTTGGTTGGACAGGAAGCCCGATTATCTGTACCTAAGAAGATTTGGATCAGTGGTGTATGTCCATGTTGATCAAGGAAAGCTCAAGGCCAGAGCTAAAAAGGAAATCTTCATAAGTTATCCATCAGGTGTGAAAGAATACAAAGTTTGGCTTCTTCAAGAGAAAAAATGTGTTATAAACAAGAATGTGGTATTTGCAGAAGATAAGATCTCCTTGAATGTATGTGGGGTAAAAGCAGATGATACAGAGGAGCTAATAAATCATACTGTGCTGGAAGATCCAGAAGGATCTGCGTCAGAATCGGAAGTTGAGATTTCAGGTGGAGTTGTTGACGAATTAGCTGAGTCATATGTTGACGCAGATGAAAAAGGTGAAAGTTTTGAAGGATATCAGCTAGCAAGGGATAGAGTTTAGAAATGAATAGTGTCACGTGCACAATACTCTGACTCGGAGGATATAGCAGTGTTTGCGATATATGTAGTTGATGACGTATGTGCCGAGGAACCTCATGACTATCATGGAGCGATGAACAACAAAGAGAGAAGGCAGTGGGATGAAGCATGTGGTGAAGAGATGACTTCACTGGATAAGAACCAAACTTGGAAGCTTGTGAAAAAGCCTAGTAAGCATAAGGTGATAGGCTGCAAGTGGGTCTTTCAACTAAAGTCTGGTATACCTGGTATTGAGGAGCCTAGATTCAAGGCTAGGTTAGTTGCCAAGGGATACTCTCAGAGAGAGGGTATTGATTATCAAGATGTGTTTTCACTCGTTGTGAAACATGTATCCATAAAGTTTTTGTTGTCAATTACAATGAATCTGGATTTGGAGCTTGAGCAACTTGATGTAAAGAATGTGTTTTTTCATGGTACACTTGAAGAAGAAATTTACATGGAGCAACCAGAGGGATTTCAAGTTAAAGGAAAAAAGGATCACATTTGTCTACTTCATATGGCTTTTTATGGATTAAAACAAGCACCAAGACAATGGAAGAAGTGTTTTTATCAGTTTGTGGTTGGTCACGGATTTATAAAGAGTGAATATGATCATTGTGTTTACATCAAGGAGGTAATCAAGGGAACATACATCTATTTGTTGTTATATGTGGATGATATGTTGGTTGCGTGAAAGGATGCGGCAGAGATCATGAAAGTGAAGCAGCTACTCAGCAGTAGATTTGAGATGAAGGACTTGGGTCGAGCAAGGCGAATTTTGGGAATGGATATTGAGAGAGATCGTGAAAAGGGGTATCTGACACTATCTCAATCTGGTTATATCAGGAAGGTTCTCAGGGTATTCGACATGGATGAGTTAAGGAGTGTATCAACGCCTGTTGGTGCACATTTCAAATTGTATGTCGTAGATGATGCTGAAACAGAGACAAGTACGGAGGATATTCCATATGTTAATGCTATCGGAAGCATAATGTATGCTATGATAGGTACGAGGTGTGATTTGGCGTATGCATTGGGGTTGGTTAGAAGGTTTATGAGTAAGCCTGGGATGGTACATTGGACTGCAGTTAAGTGGGTATTGAGATACCTGAAGGGAACACAAGATCTGAAATTGTTGCTTCAAGAAAAATGAAGTGTTTAAAGTTGAAGGTTTCTGTGATTCTGATTTTGTTTCGGATCTTCTCAGGCTCTGGTAGGAATACAATCAGCTGGAGATAAAGTCTACAAAGTGTAGTGGCTCTATCAACGACTGAAGCGGAGTATATGGCGTTGGTTGAAGCGGTCAAAGAAGGAATGTGGTTAAGGGGATTAGCAGAGGAGCTTGGATTCAAGCAAGACACGGTAGAGATATCGTGTGACTTTCAAAGTGCATTGTGTATAGTCAAGAATAATGTGTATCATGAGATGATGAAACACATCAGCAAAAAGATGCACTTCATCAGGGATATTATCGCTCAAGGTGATGTATGTGTGAAGAAGATATGTACTTCTAAGAATCCTGCTGATATATTAACCAAGGTTATTCCGGTTAAGAAGTTTGAGGAAGCGGTGGGTTTCCTTGGGATGTCCGAACAGTGAGGAGCATTCGGCATCGCCTAGCAAAGCACGAATTTGCTTAACCTAAGTAGTGGATCATGTTTGATGTCATCAAGGTGGAGTTTGTTAGGATTCATCAGGGACTACGTCAGAGATTACGTCAGAGAATCCATCAGGGACTTCGTCAAGATTTGGTGATGTAAATCAAACAAGATCGCATAACTTAAACCAAGACAAGACTATCATATTAGGAACAGGAAATATCACATTTATGGCATTTAAATGTGATAGGATCCTGGAAATATTTATTTTCATAGAGTTATGGAAGTTGAAGATATTTTGGAAATATTCCTAATAGGTTTATAGAAAGGGGCGGATGCCCTAATCCAACTAGGTTAATGTAATAAACTCTCTATATATAAGAGGAGCTCTTGTGCTCTCTTTCTCCTTTGTCTAAGATAAGACCGAGCTTGGTTTGTAAGCTTTGGTTGTGAGAGAGAGAGAGGTTCTATATCTTTGTTCCTAAGATTATAGTGGAATTGCCTCCTTGCTAAGCCCAAAGACGTAGCTATTCTAGGTGAACTCTGGATAAACAATATCTTGTGTCCATCTTCTATGTTTTCCGCATTCTTCTTCTATTTTTCATAATTCTACAAATTTTCATACTTTCTAACTTAGTCAATAAGTGTGTCAGAAAGTGTGTCACGAGTTTGTGTGTGTTTGATTTTACTGATACCGAATCGAACTATTTCTTACCATTGTGTGGCTGAGTCTTTTGAACAGAATCCATACAAGACTGGCATCACTTCTAGCTCCTTATCTTCCTTGCACTTCAAGTCTCCAACAGCTCATTTGAACTCCAACTCCATTGTTCTTTGAGAGCACAAATGATCAATATCTTCGACTAGTTTAAGAGCGGGCATTTTCGCTTTAGTTCCATATAGAAACATCAAAATCATATAGAAAACCTCAAAAGCTTACGTGGACGGGTATTAAGTTAACACTTGGTGTTTCGTTAATTAGGTTTACATAGAAGAAGACATCATCATATGCTTTAGTTACACAATTAGCTACTAAACACCAACAGCTCAGATTCATCTCAAATCTTCCTCCACCCGTCCAGATGAACCTTGGAGTCTTCACCGCCTTCTGTTGAGTGGTTTCATTGAAGTTGAAGTGCTAATCGTCGGTCTTTTAGCACCTGAGGCCAATCAACAAGGTTAGATGACTCACTTAGCAGATTGACACTAAAGATCATAAATGAGATTTCCATTGTGATGCAAACTAAAGAATGACATCATATGCATAGTTACTCAAAAGGATCATAGAATGTAACTATGCAAAGTGCAAACGATTTGGTTTTTAGGATACAAGTCAAAGAGCTTATGTATAGAGATATTACCTGTTAAGGCCTTAGAGGAGGAGCTAGTGGCAATTGACAGACGAGAAGGTCTGGTTTGGCCTGGTGGTTTCAAGGTCTGCTTCGGTATCTTCGATGGAATACTATTTCTACTTTTAAAAATACCAAAACAAAACAAACATAAGAATCTGTGAATGCATTCAGATTGTTCTGTTTAAATGTGCTAGTAGAGAATACTAACTTGTCTTTGGGCGCCGCTTTCACCATTTTTACTGATTTCTCGGGTTTCTCAGGTTTCTCAGAGGTCATTTGTGGTTCAGATCGTTCGGTTATTTCAAGAGGCTTTGCGGTTTCAGGGAAAAGAGTTAACTCCACTGCACTGCTTATGGAGCCATCAGTTTCTGTTCCCATCGAAAGACAGCTATCGGAGATATCACTCAATCTATCCTCAGAATCTGCATCCCCAAGGCCTATGAGTTCAATATCATCTTCAATGTCAATTTCTTTCGACCCACCAGCAAACTTAGATAGTTGATGAAGATCCTTTCGATGTTTAAGTTCGTCTGATGAACGCGGTGAACCAGAATCAGAATGCTTGCTACTATATTCTGAGCAGTTGTCAACATCTGAGGTTGCTCTCCCATAAGAACCAGATGCCTTTCCTCGTCGAGCATTTGATGAAGGTCCTATAGAGTGTCTTCTAGGTGATGAAGGCCCCAACAATCTTAGATTGCTTAAACCACGTCTCGGCACCGTTGCACTGTTACCATTTACCTTCTGAACATTTTGAAGCTCTTCCTCTTTCTTGGCAATAACATCCTTCAAGCTTGATACCTGTTACATCAAATGGCATCAGGATAAGTTTACCTTTGTTCTCTATTTACTTTCAATGGGCAAGATTAAATCTTGAGAGAGAGATAGAAAGAAAATAAGCACCTGTTCCATGAGGTGTCTCACATCTCGTCCCTCTTTATTACTTTTAGCTGCACCTAATTCCACACCAGAAACTCTTTCAGCGAACTTCAGAGTGCTAACCGTCTCAGCATAAGAATCTCCATCAGGATTGACTTGAACAAACATAAGAGTCTTAGCCTGTCCTCCTATAAAACAAAAAATAGTCAAGAAAAAGGGTTAAGGGAACCAGCAACATAAAGCCAACGGGTATATCATGCAATACGTGTAGCCCAAATCTTAAAAACGTTTTCTTCAAAGAGGGTTTAAGAAAATACCCAAAGAACTTTGAAGGACTTGCGTCAATTTGCTGTTTCTGTAAGGCACATGGGGGTTCTTATGCGCTAGAGCAAATATGACATCTCCAAGGGCTGAAAGTGATTTGTTTATATGCTGAGCCTCCTTGAGCCTCTCTCCAGTTACCTCCGAGCGATCAACCCTCTCACTTCCAGCAAGATCGACCAAGTGCAAACTACCACGCAACACAGAATCGGTTTCCACGTCGACACCACGTACATGAACAGAAAGAACGCTGTAGAGAATGGGCAACATTGTCTTTGCTTTAATCCTTGGGTAACTAGGCTTAGATAATATCAGAAGATAAACAAGTTGAGGGAAAAAGTTTACAAACCAGTGTGATCTACTACTCCTTTCATTGAGAGCTGTGGCACCAACGGTTCTGTTCATGAGCCCAATATTCATCAGCTCAAGTACATCTTCAGTTGATCTCACAGAATGCATGCTTGCATCTGGGACAGCTAGCCCATTTGGTAAGGCAGTATTCCAAACCCCTAACGTAAGCAAGTTAAGGAAGTTTTCTATCGAAGCAGCATAATGCAAACATATACATAAATATGCATGTATACATGAATGTACATAGTCCAAGTCAAATTTAGCAACAATATTAGCTTAGAGAAGGATATCTTCGATTGGAACCACCATCAGAAAGTATGTCACGAACTTGCTCATTGTATATCTCAACCATTTGAACACCGACTTCATACACAACAGTGTTTTGTCTAATCTGAGTTAAGTGAAACAAGTCATTCAGAGCTCTGTAATTGACACCCCAGTCTTCTTTTGAAGTGATGCTTGGCCCACTCTGAGTTAGCAAAAAGAAATATGTGCGTTAGAGAGTAATAATGCTTGGCTGAAACATAAAAGGAGCAAAATGAAGCATGGCGTTCACCATAGTATAAGTTTTTCCAGAGCCCGTCTGACCATACGCAAATATACACACATTATAGCCATCAAGAATAGATCGAATTAATGGTCGGGTATCTAGGAAAACCTCCTCTGCATAAAAAAAAAAAAAAAACAGATTCAGGAGATATCAATATGTACATGAAATCCTTAACAAGCTATTCTATAAACATAAGAGGAAAGAGGTTTAAACCTTGCGTTGCTGCTTGACCAAAAACTTTATTGAACTTAAACAACCGATGGGTATCTTTCCCTTGCTTAAGCGGATTTGCAACCACCAATTCGCCGTTCTCACCAATGTACTCTATAGAAGTTTGTTTACTGTTTTGCCCTGGAAGGAATGGTCTTATCCGGCAGTAGACTCTGATATTTCCTGGAAAATAAACGTAAAAGAAGAACAAAGTCATATCTTCAATGGTCGAATGCAAACAGTACATTAACCCAGAGTGTTTACCTTTCAATTCCTGCACTTCATTGTACAGTCTTCGGTTTTCTTCAAGGACCACATGGTAATTTTTCGCTGCATCAGCCACTCCTTTGAGCTTTAAACCTAGGAAAATAGTATAAATATGAAGCCATGTACTCCAGAATAGAAAAACTGACCAAGCAACCATACATAATTGGTGACAGAAATGAATCTTACCAAAGTAATTTAGGTCTTCAAAGTATTTCTTCTGCGTCCTTAAGACTTCTTGCTTTATAGACACTGAAGTAGCATTCAGAGCCTGCATAATTCACAAAAACTATGTCATTTAAAGAACTACCAGGGCATTTATTGTTTAGAATACTATAGTTTAAAGCCAAACCTGCAAAGCGCCAAACTGGTTGTCTATGAAGCTTTGGTAGGTGTCCTCTTTTTTCTCCCACTTTTGAGATTTAGATAGGTACAACTTCTCGAGTTCTTTGACCTTCCTAGTTGATTCGGCAACTTGTAACTCTGCATCCTTTAATTTACTCTCCAACTCAACTTTACTATTTTGTGCTTTTGCTTCTATCTCCAAGCACTGGTTTGCATGCGTCTCTTTCACCACCTTGAGTTCTTGCTTCAGCTTACGAATCTCAGCATCACTGAGCTCTTTTTCCTTTTTAAGACGCACCACATCTTTTTCTTCTGACCTTTCTCTTTCTTCTATTCTGTTTTTTTCAAGCTAAAGAGCACAACAGACCCATTATTGGGAAACTCGAGCTAAAGAAATTTAATACACAACCGGAATGAAAATCGATGCATGAGTCAAGTATTTAAGTATCGGGCGCATACACAATGACTTATGATATGATATCAATATCAAGGATTGGCTTAAACGTCACTTTCCACAAGTACTATGCTAAAATTATGAAACTAATGTAAACCAACTGTTCCAGATGCAACAACTAAGTTAAAGGTTATGTATGTATTAAGGAGACGATACATAATGAATCAATAACATACCTTTGTACGCTCCATACAATTCGTAACAATCTACAACAAATAAAATAATAGAAAGACCAATCAATAAGCGAAATAGAAATAAACTGAAACCAGACACAATAGTACCTCGTTTTCCTGAGTTGTCCCAGCTGCCAGGGTTTCTAAGACCTTTATTCTTGACCTGTATTTATCTTCACGTACCCTGAAGAGTATATTTTGCTGCAAATTTCATAAACATGCTTCATTACTTGGTCAGAAGGATTATATTTACACGGGCAAACAAAGAAGAAAAGTATTGTGTAATCTTACATTTTTCAGGTTATCAGCTTGATTTGAGATTCTCTGTTCTATCACTTGCACAAGTCCGCTCAAGAGTGATGCCATAGCCTGAACAACACACCGGAAAAGGGAGAAACATGTGGAGCATAAGAAGAAATGTTCCATGAACTAAGGATTCAAATTTTAGGCAACCAGATTAAAAGAATCAAGAGAAGAAAGGCATCAGTAGCTCAATCTTTTTCTTACGTGAGACACATGTCCATTCATCTTCTTCACGCTCTCATCTAGAAGCTTATCCAGCATGTCAAACAGCGTCCGAGTAGGAGCGTTCTACAAAGACAAAGGAAATACCATTTGAATCAGACAAAGAGATAAATCTAAACGGTTGGACACAGTCTACTAAAAATAAGTTAGAATACTTTACTCGTAAACTGTTAGATTTCAGTAATTCTGAAATTTTAGCATCCGATATATCAATCTCAAATCCTTCCTTCGACTGGAATCCATCAATAAAGTTGCCGTCATCTACTCTTGAATCCGAATGGTCTTCTGGCAAGCTCCATCTCCTCCTTGCACCTAGTGAGTTTTTATCATTACCACCATCGGAAAAACTTGCTTTAAGTGCCTTAAGGGACTGAAAAACTGGCACCATATCCCCCTGCATTTTTACTTTTTATTAGGAGGCATAACTCCATAAAGAAACACGAGAGACGGCAGAGAGAAGCCCAATATATGGGGGCAAAAATCATGCAATTTTATCAAGAATGGCAAATCAGACAATAGCCATGATGAGAACAGCGTTGCAGCCGGATGATGTCAAAAACGAGGCTTGTTTTAACTTTAAACAAAAACTACCTACCCTGAATTGGTTCGATTTTATAAAAGCCAAGGTGGTAAACCCACAATCTCTTTACCAATGTGATGATATATAATCTTTTTTTTTTACAGAAACGAAAAGTTAAATCCATAGAACATAACAAACCTGTTCTATGTCTGAAACCTCGAACCTGGGCAGGGCCATTTCATCCATAGAAGTCAGAAACCGCTCAATTTTTACATAAGCAGGCTCAAAGCTGCCTCCCTATAGAATAGCCAAAGAGTATGAGTCTAGCAGCAAATGAGAAAGAGAGAGAAAGAAAAACAGAAGCTTAGCAGCAAAAGAAGTAAAGGAAAAGAAATATAAGCGAAATGGGAAACAAAATCAAAACTGATAAGTACCATTCTCATTGAACCAGGACTAAGCTGATTCAAAAGGTTACACAAGACAGTTCCATCCCTCAAGCATGCTCTCACTTCGTCCTCTGAAGCTTCACATGGTAAATTCAAATAAGGAAGTGTCTGATTTAACCATTCCACCAAATTCTGATGACCTGAGAGCAAAATTAAGAAGAAATAGACAAGAACGGTGAGAACAGAAGCCATCGTCCATTTATGTTTACACCTACACCTAAAATGAGCTTAAAGGTTCATTTCTACCATGACAACCCCTATCAAGCCAGAGAAATAGACTCATCCAATATTATAATATTAAACTTGGCGATTTTCTTCTAATTACTTGAATAATCCTGTCATACTCAAGTTCTGAGAGATAAATGCAAGCAAGAAAGTGAGTAGATGACATTACCTTTCTTACTATCATCCAAGCTTGAACGAGTTTCTGAGCCGTCGAAACTGAGAAAACTAGTTCCATCGGAGGGAGCATAGAGACCACTCATATTGGCGTCCTGATCGAGATTAATGTTCATTCCAACTCAGAGATTACGCAGTTCCCATGATTGTAGTTGAGAGGAGACCCTAAAGCAACTAAGAAAGTTTGTTGTCAACAACATAAACTTAATAATTCCTGGTAAAATTAAAATTGCTTCTAACATAACCTAAAGGAGAAGCGAAACCAAACCCTCCTATGATACACACACATTATCAAACTAAGACCTAACAAGTTTACAGCTTTCAATTTCAGATAAGACCGTTTAAAAATTATAAACAACGATGAAGTTTCTTCCCCGTGTATATGAACCACAATGTCGACCAAATCAGTTACGCAGATCCAGTCCATTTGCGCCTTTGTAACAAAGACGAAGGCAGGATTAAAAAATTAAAACAAAAGGGTACGAACCTGAGAAAAGCTAATGGATAAACCTCTCGAGAGTCGAAGCAACGCAAAAACGGCGACTGGTCCTGAAGGAAATGCTCAGATTCACGGCGAGCGACGGAGACGGACGTTTGAATCTCCTCGCCGGAATAGAAATTCGAATTTCCAGTCGCACGATTTTGCTCACTCTTTTCCTCCTTTCTTTTCTCTCCTCTTTTCCTTTTTTTAGATTCCGAGAAAAACAAATGCTAATTACGGTTCCAACTTCGAAAATAGAGAAAAATGTTTTTTTTTTTCCTGGAAATTGTTTAAAAAAGAAAAAACAATTATTTTTAATTTTACTTTACGCTATATATGTTCTGGTGGGCCCTACCCTCGTTACAAAAAGGCTCTTCCCGCTTTTTCCCATCCAAACTTCCATATAAATTCGTCGGATATATTTACATAAACATTCGATTGATTATGCGGCCCAATTAGGCCCCCGTAAAGGCCCGGACTATCCGCCTGATTTACATAAATACCCATTCAACTTGTTCATCATCCTACCAACATTTTCATGTCTAATTTTATATTCCCTCCTGTTTTATATTAACAGTCACTTTAGAATTTAAAAAAATATATATATTAACTAAAGATAAAATAATAATTTAATGATTTTCTTAATTTTTGCAAAAAGAAACTTAAAATGACATATACAACAAACGGATAGAGTATTTTCTTAAAAAAAATCTTATGTGTTGTTTACTAAGATAATATTTGTAGTGTGTATGATAGTTTTTATATATGATTTATGAAGAGGAACTGTAATTAGTTATATAAATAGGTTAACCAGCTTTAGAGTTTTTCCTTGACAAAATGAAAAACAAGCTGAAAATTTCAATTATGAATCTGATTAGCTTCGATTAAACCAGAGAGGCATGAACTATAACATAGATTTCTCTATATATCCACTTATGGGGAGAAGTATATAATGGAGAGGTAGTCTCAGCTAATGTGAACCATCTGGCCTAAATATTTGACTAAAGGACATACAGAAGTTCAACAATATTTGGTCCAACGTATATATAGTATAATTTGTTTGATACTTTTATGTATTAATGGCATAAAAGGAAAGAAAGTGTAATTTTTGTTAGCTAATGAATTTTAGTTTTCTTTTTAGTGTTATACTCCCTCTGTTCTAATTGTAACTAGTTTTGTTTAAAACTACTCCTTTCGTTTCATATTACTTGTCGTTGTAAAGAACAAAATTTATTTTAAAATAAGTATCGTTTTAGAGTTTCAATGCAAAATTTATTAATAAGATTCTTCATTTTATTTTTCTATTGTTGAAATATGGTTAGATATATACGTAATTGTGTTTTTATTTTGAAAATATACAAAATCATATGTTTTTTAATATATGTGCATAAACCTAGAACGATAAGTAATATAAAACGGAAGAAGTATCATTTAATCAATTAATTCAACCAATTATAAAAAACATAATATTGTTTCAATAAATACATAATATTCAGTAAGTAAAAATATATATATTAAAATATGTAAATTATTTATATTGTGAAACAATTTTTTTTGCTAAAATTATCTACAGAGATCGTACAATGCAATTTTCATAAGTTCTTGGGAGGGAGGATGATAATAATACAAAAACAACCTTAATCACGTGGCGCCACTATCATCATCCATAGATCGTGCAAAAGGGTGGTGACGAAAAATAATCTCTTAATAAATTAATTAATGCGAATAAAAGGCAAGAGAATGTAGTTTCGAATTAATTACACCACAATCAAAACCATGAAATTCAGAATTTTTAGCACAATGCACGTGGACTTTAATTTTAACGGAAATCAATTAGTCAAACAATCAAGGCACCCAACTGTTTTCAATTTCCTTATGAAGAAAAACAAGAGCTTTTGATTAAACTAAAATATGTAGCTCAAAGAAAAAAATTGTAACATACATCCTATTTAAAAATATTTTAAAATTTTAATTTAATTATTTATATTATTATAGTGTACCTATTTTTTTGGGTACACATCTATTTAGAATTTTAGATTTTAAAATGATTAAGATGAAGTAGTAAAAGTATGAATGACCTATTAAGAAATGATCTTTGATTTTGTGCGATTTTGAAACCAAAATAAAAGGAAAGACCATATCATAATTATAGTGTCAGTAAATAAAAAATTTTGAATATTCAAAAAATTAATGCATTGCTTGTTGCACAAATTGGGGAACATAAGCATGTAAATTAACCATGGAAGGTCGGAACGTTACAAGTAGTATCATAACTAGTTAGTCATCTCGGTTCTGATCCAAGAGGTGTCTTGAGACATGTCGAGGTGCACAACGAAGACATTGCGTTCTGTAAGAGGAGGTGAATTGTAACATGTCGAGTTGTGATATATGAAAATATTTTAAAAAATGATTTGACTACTTATTTTATCAAAGTGCATTTACCTTTTTGAACACACATCCATTTAGAACTCACGAGTTAAGTATGTTTGGGCTGGAGTAGTGAAAGGATAGATAACATATTGCGCAAGTGAGACCAAAACACAGAAAAATGTCATATGGTAATTACATGACCAATAAAAAAGATTTTTGAGCATTTGAAAAAATAACATAGCGTCTGTCGCACGAAATTATGCTTATGTGCCTAGTGAGCAGGAGTGGGAGGTCCATTAGCCATCGGCGGTTGCAGCGTTACAAATGGTATCATATCTGGTTAGCTATCTCGGTTTTGACCTGAAAAACGTTTTGAGACATGTTGTGTGCGCAATGAGGTTGTTCTGTTCTGTGAGAGTGGGTAAACCGTAACATCCCGATTTATGATATATAATGAAAGGTTTAATAGAATTGATTCAGCTCCTTATATCACCAAAGTGCATTTACCTTTTTGGTCACTCATATATCTAGAACTCTAGAGTTAAGCGTGCTTGAGTTAGAGTAGTGGAAGAAAAAGTAACCTATCAGAAAGTGATTTGCGATATCATGTGAATAAAGTCAAAGCACGCGAAAATGTCATATAGTGATTACAAGGTCAATAAACAAGATTTTCAAATCTCTGAAAATTAACACAGTCACATGGAACGGGACCCACAAACCTAATAAGCGGGTGTAGGAGACCCATTAGCCATGGACGGTAGAACCGTTACAAAAGTGTTCAAAATATAAATAATTTTTATATTTAAATGTATTTTTGTATTTATTGAATATTATACAACTAATAAAATAATACTCCTTCTATACCAAAGTAAATGGTCTTTAAGTTTTTTACACATCGATTAAAAAATTACAATCTTTTATATAATTATTCTCGATTATCTGAATATAACAATAACTACAACTAATTCAACCAATAAAAAATTATACTGCATAATATAAATAGTTAAAAATATCAAATTTACATTTAATTTTTTTACTTAAAGACTTTAGAACATCACTTAAATTTTTTTTTTTAAACTCTAAAAATGGAGGAAATATATGTTTTTGATAATTGGTTGAAAATTATACTTTTTTGAAAAAAAAAACTAAAATTACTTATATTCTGAAACGTAGGAAATAGTAATATTTGTAGCTACTAGTGATTGTTGTCATGACTGTTTCGAGTGTAGAACACCATCTGACATAAACATGTATGCATATATATGTTCGTTCAAATGGTCAAATGTCTTTGCGTACGTATAAGCAAAAAGACAATGAAACAACACAAGACTACGTGGATATATTATGCATATATATACGTGAAAGGTATCATTAACTGTCAAGTTAATTTTGTAAACTCCTTCAAACCAATCTAGGTCACTTCGATCACTAGATTTATTCTATTAGTACTAAGTAAACCGAATACAGGTGCGGTCACACTATTACAAGCTAAGCTTGATTGATTAAGGTAATTAAGTTTTATATTGGTTGTTTTATGATTTATGATAAAATCATAGAGAGTGGCTGGTGCTGACAATGTTATTAATGCTAAATTAATAAACTGGACCACCAAAAATGGACTGTTCGATAAAGACTGTTGCACTCAATAAATGCGAGCATCTCTTTCACATATCTTTTACATCCAATGTTCCAATATACAATCATTTTATTTACACATATGTCTGCACCTTGTTATTATTAGAAAATTGTAACAAATAATTACATATTTAGCTGTCTGGGAATTGTGGGTATATATTTTTTTTATAACATCTTACTTTCATTACTATTTTTTAAAAAATGTTAAATATTATATTAACTTTTATTTTTAACATACATTATAATAGACAACTAATAACAAGAAAATAACACGACACCGAAACAAACTACATATAACACCAAAGCCCAAGCCTAAGAGAAATACATCACACGCGATAAAACAGTTTAATAAACTCTAGAACTCAATGAGAAAATGATCGGTTATCGCGAGCTACCGAAAAAAAACACCTTCAAACCATGAATACTACAGCTCCTACAACTTTTGACTGATATCTTAGATTGTGTCAAATCAAAGAATCCAAGCTCAAACCCCAAAGCAGGCCTGGAAGAACAAACCACCAGCAGTACAAAGAGAAGCCAAAATTCAATAATGTCGTCGTTCAGTAGACTACGCTGGAGATTACCGATCGACTTTATTATATTCCACCGGCACCGTGAACACCCATCTAACTGCAACTTATACAAAGAAACGTATCAAAAGTCAGACAAATCCTCGGGGAAAACAAAACCAAAACCTCGGTCGGAACCTATAGTTTAACTATCACATTATGAAATACACATGAGCGAAGACGCCCTTAAGAAACGAAGACAATGATATTGCGCTTATTGAAGAAGAGCAGGCGATGAAGCATGCCACACCGCCGCCTGATATGTTACATTTTTAACGTATTCTAACCTTTGTTTTCAAGTCTTTTTTGTGTTTTGAGTCTTTTCAGGTTTCAATATGTTAGGATGGAGTTATGGACACAAGAAGCAAACAATGAAGCAAAATGATGTTTTTATGGCTAGATCGGTCGATCATAATTTGGATTGATTAATCATGTTTTATTAAAGTATTGCGGAGCATTTCCGGACCGAGCCGAGTAAAGAAAATTAATCGCCCAAAACCGTATCGGTCGATCCCAAAAATGACAGGTCGATCCATCATTCGATCCCAAGTCAGGTCTGTTTGACCAAAAACTAGATTTTTGGTTTAATTTATTTTTTGAGCCGATTTAACCTAAGGATTCGTGTCAGACGTGTTTGGACCTTTATTTTGAGTTTTATCATCAGTTTTTTTGGAGACTACGTTTTTTTATCACACTTATTTTGTTTAGAGATTTAGAGGAGAGAATCTATACCTTTGGAGAAGAATTCTAAACCCAGTTTTTGATTTCTAATTTCATTATGCATTATTCATCAGTTCTCTGTGTTTCTTCTGCTATGCATTAGTAGTTTATTAGTTAGGTTTAGGGTTTCAAGGGAATTTATGGATTGATGATTATGATTTTCTAAATTAGGGAATAATCTATCAGTTTCTTCATATAGGTTGTTCTTAATGCTCAAAATTGATTGATCATCTAGTTTCTTATCTTAGGTTGTTTATTGCACCAAAAGTGTTCAATTAAATGTCTCAACGAACCTAGATGAGTGAAATACTATTAACCAATGAAAATTGTTGTTAGGAAGTTTTGAGAACTTATCAAACATGTTCTTATTACATGTTTAGAATCTGAAATTCAATAGAAGATAGTCTTTAAGATTCTAATACATAGGATTTAGTAATGCAGAAGTAGACTAGTATAATTAAGTGATTTGAATTCTAGAGCGGTTCTTAATATATACTTTATTGAACAATCATATCATCTAATAAATGTTTTATGAGATTTCCAAGACCTAACATTTTTATTCACAAGTTTACTCGTTATTTATTTTCTGCTTCTAAATTCTTGCAACTAAAAACTACAAACAAACTCCCATTTTGTCTTAGTTTAACTTTACTCTCGAAGAATCGTTGTGTAACCTTGGTCTTTATGGACTCGATCTCTGAAATACTATTGCGGTTCACTGTGCACTTGTAGTATATTTTCAGTGGTTAAACCTGATTGTATCAAATTTTTGGCCCCGTTACTGGAGACTAATAGCGTTACCTAGAGTCCATGACTAGAGTTTAGTCTATGACCTTTTTTAGTACTAATATTCTTTTTTTCTTTCTTTTGTGCGTTTCAGGTGCAAAAGGAAGACATAGCTGACAACGAAGGAGAGCATAATGTTGTCAACACTACTACTGTATGACAACAACCTCAGTTTCGTCCTCTCAAAACTGCGATATTTCATATGCCTTCTACCAAAACAGATATGCAATTCAGCTACCTCTGATTCAGGGACAAGACCTTGAGATTTAGCCTCATAATATTTCTCTATTCAAGTAGCATATATTCCATGGATTACCTTCAGAAAGTCCAATGGAACACATAGAGAACTTTGAGGAAATTTGCAGTACTACGAGATCTAATGGTTTCCCTTATGACTACATTTTCTGCAAGTTCTTTGCTTTCTCTCTCAGCGATAAGATATTGAGATGGCTGAAATTTCTCTTTGTTGGATCTATCACTACTTGGAATTAATGCAGAGCAATTTTCTTGGACAACTTCTATACAAAGTACAAACACAACTACTCTCATGAGTAAAATCATTAACTTCCAGCAGCCTACTTCTGAGTCTATGAATGAAGCATGGAAAAAGTTCAAAGAATATCTCAGAGATTATCCATATTATGGCTATTCTAAATATGGCTATTCTAAAGAGCATATCCTCAACACCTTCTACGATGGAGTAAATTGGAATATCAAAAATTCTCTTAATGCAGCTAGTAATGAAGATTTTATGACAAAGACTTATGAAGAGGCTTACACATTGATTAAAAACCTCGCTTCTAGCTCTAGCAATCACTGCTTAGAGTACGATAAAACAAGACAAAACAACAGTGTGGAAGCTTAAAAGATCGATAAGCTGAATGCAAAGATAAACATGCTGATTTTGAGAGATCAAAGAGTTCTCAACTCATGTGAGAATGCTGGAGAATGAGCTCTCTTTCAGGCTTATATAAACTCGGTTTCAGTAGTTCAAGAATCTAAATTAGAAATGATGATGCAAAAACTGATAAATAATCAGCAAAAGACAGTCAGTGATGTTAGCATAAAGTTTGACAACATCAATCATAAAGTAAATACCATGTATCAGGACTTGAACAACATATTGGAGTATCTATCAGCTCATATCGACAAATTGGATACACAAGTGGCTTAAAACAATGAAGCAATAAAGAGGCTGCAGCAAATTCTTCTAGGAAGAGACAAATCAAATTTAAGAGAGCAATGCAATATGGTCTTAGCATGAAAGGAGAATCAGGAGGAACATGTTTATGTAGAACCACTGCCATATATTTCTAAGGTTATATACCCAATGCCTCTTAGACACTTGATGGACTCTATTAGTACAGAGAAGCTTGTATCCTTCAACAAGATGGTAAAAAGACTTCCTAATGGGATCTCATGTGAAGATACTAGGAAGATTCTTCCATTGCATATGTTCTTTTAAAAACTGCAAAAAGACTCAAGAGAAGATTAAAGCTCTTTTTATTGAGGCATTGACTGAATCAACACCACTGAGAGTATTGCCTAAGGTTGAAGATCTTGAAAATTTTATATTCCATGCTTCATAGCTGGTTTTGAGTTTAAAGAGTTTTTGTGTGATTCTGGATCTAATATGAACGTCATGTAAAAAGCAATCCAGAGAAACTGGGAATCGATAGGATTCAGCCATTCAAGATAACTCTTGCATTCGCTAACTCCTCCACAACAACTCCATTTGATACAATCTACGAACTACCTGTACAAGTAGAAGACTGCTTGGTACATGTCGATTTTCAGATTGTGGAGATGTTGAGGATTATGTGATACCATTGGTCCTTGGAAGGCTATTCATGGCTACAGTGAGTGCTATAATCGATCTTCCCAACAAAAAAGTTTCATTTGTTAATGTAGATAAAAAAGATCTTTATAAGGCAATTCTCACCAAGAGAGTTCAAAAGCATGAATCTTGTGTCACTGTGAATGTTCTTGAAAAAGGTTAGTGGTATAAAGAGGTCAAAGAAATCATGGATGAAGATCCTCAATTATCTACAATGAAAACCTGTAAGAAACATAGTGTCAAAGCTAATATGAAGAGCGAAAGGATTAAGGTTGGTCATATGAATTTGGTCCTCTGAAATTTGATGGAGACTTAGTTGAATATAAGGTGAAATGCAAAGGAACCTTAAAACATTTCTATAAGGTTAGAGTGTTCCTTACATAGTTCAAAAAGAAATGACAAAATGATTTGAAAGATTTACTGAATGGATTTATGGAGCTTAAGCATGTCTAATTGTGGAACTTGTTTTAGAACAAGTTCATACACTCAATCTGGTTGATCTCCATACTGAAGTCGAGCTAAAGGCTTAAAGCAAACGCTTAGTGGGAGACAATCCACTGGTAAGTTTAATATTTCCTTTTAATTTCGCTTTATTTTTAATTTTTGATTTTGGTTCTTTTCTTTACACCTTCTTCTCGACCTACTTTCACACTGAAACAATGTAAACTAAGTCATGGGAGCATTTTTGTCGTTATTAACCCATTTATTTGTTTTGTATTCTTTTTCTTTTTCGAGTCCTGAGTCTGTTGTTTTATTGAGTCAAAATTTAGTTGGGAACAATCAATTTTTTTTGGAACTGCTGCCTAAATAATTTTTTAGTGACCATTCTTTCAGCTAGCGACTGCATATTGTACAACATGGAAAATACCAAAATGAAATGATCTGCCAATACCATCCATGCTTGTTTATGTGTTTGAAGGATCCAAAGCTGACCTTCCACCTAATCTACTTGATTTCTTTTGTCTTGGAATTTAGTATACATTGGATCGGACTTCTCATTTATGTCTCAAAAGACTAGCATGTGTGAATATTGTATCCTTTTCTCTTCCCTTCAAAAAAAAAAGATAAAGGTTAAAAAGAAGTGAAGTAGGTGCTTAGTGGCTACCACCATTAGTATTTATATCTCATGGAAACTTGTCCAATAAACTCAGTCAATAGAAAAAATAAAATAATATCCTACAAGATAGAGAAAAATCAACTGGGTAGAGTGAGAAAAGAGAGATGAAAGAAACTTGAAGTAAAACTATTTATGTGATCAAAAACTTGAATGAATAATAATCTATGTATCATATGATTAATACTCCTTCGATGAGACTGCATATTCAGTTCTAAAATGAGGTTAGTGATGGTGAATTTGGACAACTCTTATGAGTTGTGAACTGAAAATGGTTAGGTTGATAAGCTGAGTTCGAATACATGGAAGTACCTTCTTAGGTTGGTGCTATTAGATGTGGCTTCCAACAGACAATGGTAAGGTAGTGTTTTAAAGGATATGTGAGCTCCTACGTTTTCAAGCCTCTTTCTCAAATCATGGTAGTTTGCTTGGAGACAAGAAAAAGACTAAGTCTGGAGGAGTTGATGTGTTGCATTTTTAACGCATACTAACATTTATTTTCAAGTGTTTTTTAGTTTTTTCGTGTTTTTGAGTCTTTTCAGGTTGTAATACGTTAGGATGGAGTTATGAACACAAGAATCAAAAAAATAAAGCAAAATGAAGCAAAATGATGTTTTCATGGCTAGATCGGTCGATCCTAGCTTGGATCGAGCGATCCCATTTTATTAAAGTATTGCAGAGTGTTTTCGGATCGAGCCAAGCAAAGAAAATTGATTTGAGTTTTAGAACGGTTCTTAATACATCCTTTATTGAACAACCATATCATATAATTTATGTTTTTTTAGATTCTCGAGATCTGACACTTTTTATTCACAAGTTTACGTGTTATTTATTTTTTGCTTCTAAATTCTTGCAACTAGAACAGCAAACAAACCCCCATTTTGTCTTAGCTTAATTCTACTCTCGAAGAGTCGTTGTGTAACCTTGGTCCTTGTGGATTCGATTCCTGAAATACTACTACAGTTCACTGTGCTCTTTCATTATACTTTCAATGGTTAAAACCTGATTATATCATTGCCACCACCATGTTTGAGGAATGACAAGAGCTTCCAGCCGCAAAAGCCAATGTTATAGCTGAAACCAGAGACATTAAGCCACAAACACGAAGCCACATAAAGTTATATACAACGGAACACAAGTGCCACCGTCGATGAAACTCTACGCGCCATCACCACCGGAGAGCTCGACGGAGGATCTTCAAAGAAGCAGAGTGTAACCAGAATTATTGGGAACCGGCGAAACCCATATTCCAACACCACATATAATCTCTCACCACCAGATAAACTAGAGGTAAGATGAAGCGTTTGGTGGCGCAACACGCGCCTCCACGCTCAGAGAAGCAAACCTACGATTCAGAAAAAACTGTTGAAAACATTAACACAAAAAGAAACCAAACACTGGCGTTATAAGTTGTTGTCCTCAAGCGATGCCGAACATCAAGAAAGCCTAGATCTGAGAAGTATCACACCATATCTGAGACGAATCGAGCGATTCTCTCCCGCAAAAATGATAAAGTATAAAAAAGAGATTGTGACTGGCTGCCAATAAAAAAATTCAAAATTAAAGTTTCTAAAATAGAAATGAGAGTTTAAAGATAAAAAGGAGAATTGACCAATATTCTTTATTTCTCGCTTTAATTACTTACATAATAGAAATAATATAATTTTTATGTAAAAGACTCGTTATTATTTATAGTTAAATCATTTATCACAATGATTGAAATGTCCTTTTTAGAGTGGAGATTAGAGCATTCCAATAACAAATAATTTATGAGTATTTTAACTTTAAAAAATAAATTAAAATTAAGAAAGTGAAAAGAAAATATCTCAAATGAGAGATTTTGGATGTCCATGAAATACTCTTGTGAAATGTGTTAATTTTTAAGTGGTTTAAATTTTTAAAATTCAAATAATTAATTAAAAACTAATAAAATATTATATTTATATTTTAAATAATTAATTAAACATTATTAATATATTAATATTAACAAATCAAGATACTCATTTTCAATACTATTGCAATGGGATTACTCTTATAGACTAGAAACATGTTTGCGTGTTGTCCCGCTCTTTCTTCAAAAGGATGGGGCGTGACAGTCTGCTCAACATTACCATAGTGTACAAATAGCACAGATGACATATACATACAAAACTACGAATAACCAGTTATTAGGAAATTACTGAAAACACAAGTAAAAACATACTATCAACCATCATTATTATTTTATATACATCTAAATCAGTCTATCATGCGCTTAAATGTGACTGACAATTATGTCATTAATTAGTTCGGGAACCTCTAACAGACTATATGATATGATTATCAGTATGTTAATTCAAATACATTAAAGATTTAAAATCAAATGATAAATAAAATTTGGGGACGTGTAATCATACAATAAATAAAGGGTAATTCTCTTAAATAGTTTTTTAAAGTTTTTGTCACAAAAATAGTCTTAGAAAAATAAAATGACCAAAATATTATTTTTTTTTGAAATTTTTAATTTTTTTTTTTTAAATTTGAAATCTTACCTTCAAACCTATCCCTTAACTCTAAACCTTAAAGTCTAAATTAGTTAACTCTAGGGGTATAAATGTGTATTTAAAAAATAACTTCTAAAAAAACTTATTTTAGTCATTTTCTTTTTTAAAAACTATTTTTGTGAAGAACAAACTAAAAAATGCTATCTAAGAAAATTTCTCAATAAATAAAACAAACAAAGCTTACTCCCTTTTCAAGGTTCAGACACAACACGAAGTAGTCCTAGTTAGGGGTGCTTATTTTGGGAGATGCGAAGATTTTATTAAAAACATACTATAGCTTACGGTAATAAATAGCTCTTGGTTTCTTCCACAGTGTTTAAATATCTCACTTAAATACAATTTTTGTCAAATCTTATTCATATACAATCACTTAACTTTGTTTGATTCTCTTCCTGGCTCTAATTAATTCTCACCAACATCTTTGATCCAAGCCTCAATCTCTCTCAATGTATAACCTTATTGTTTGACTTGCATGGAACAGAGTTACAGAGTCGCAAATAACTAAAACTTCTACTTTTTGACCAAGTAAACTTTCTACTTGTTAACATTTGAAATTAATGCAGGAACTATTATAAGAACATAAATAAATTATGAAATGCAAGCTTGTTTGTCTGTTTCCCGGGGGATCCTCGAGGTATAACCGTAAATTTCGTGTTCTTCGTCGTGTGTAGCCAGTAGAATTATTTATGTTTTTTTTAAAAAAACTACCAGCATTTATATTTTCTTCTGTATATATTGGACTCATATAACAATTAACACTTAACAGTTGTTGGCAAAAATAGGTCTTGGTTGGATTCTATATGAATGTTATATTTATGAATTATCATACTAATTAATAGATTGGCTCAATGTCCTTTATATATTATTTTTAATCTGATTATATTTTGATATAAGTTTTTAATACATTATTTATGATTATGGTTTTTGAACTCGAGAAATAACTGGTTGATGGCGGCATGTGTTCATCGGAATATGAGCCTCTGAGTTCTATCGTTTTCTTTCTCATATGTTCTTCTGTCCTTCTATTTTTTTATTAGTCTCGAGTATCTCAAATTTATAGAAAGGTCCAGATTAATCCCTAAAAAAAATACAGTTTACAATTTTTTTTCTTCTAAATATATAAATAAGTTCTAAAGCATATGTCCATATCTTTGTAGGTTCCATGAATTATTTTTCTTCCGTTTCTCTATTTCACTGTGTTTTAATGTTCTAGCTTGTAAATTGGAACCTTAATAAAGTACCCAGTTTTTTTTTGTTTCTTTATCTTGTCATCTAGAAGATTATATTGAACATAAACCAAGTTACACTTACAAAACTGATGATATAAAGCTGGCGAGTTAAGCTGATTCCCAAAGATTAAAGCCACTGAAAAAACAACACTCCCACTAAGGACAATTTTCTTAAATAGTCTTTTTTAAGTTTTTGTCACAAAATAGCCCTAGAAAAATAAAATGACCAAAATAACATTTTTTTTTTTTGAAATTTTTATCTTTTTTATTTTTATTTTTGAAATTTGAAACCCTATCCTCAAACCTACCCCTTAACTCTAAACCCTAAAATCTAAATTAGTTAACCCTAGGGGTATAAATGCATATAAATAAAAAAATTAGCTTCTAAAAAAAACTATTTTAGTCATTTTCTTCCAACTATTTTTGTGAAGAATAAACTAAAATGGGCTATCTAAAGGAATTTCTCTTTTTTTTTTACCACTCTTTTAAAAAAACTATTAAAAAAGGTCCTAGTAAATTATGTATCCTATGATAGTACACAGTGTATGTTCACCTAATAATGCTCTGATTATTGCATGGTTCTTAGGATGAAAATCTTAACATAATATAAGAACTGTTTCTTAACTTTAACTTAAAAAAATTAAAAAACGGTTCTTAAATAAGATATTAGAACCGTTTCTTAACTTTTTTTTAGTTAAAGTTAAGAGACGGTTATTATATTACGCTAAGAAACCCGTCCTAAGAACCCTGCAATAATCATGCTTTAAGGACATCATTATTCCCGGTCTCTTAACCAGAGTTTTTAACTCATGATTTAACATTTTTTTTAACACTTTTCGACTAAGAGACGGCTCTTATATCTGTTATTTAAGATACGGTTCTTAGTTTTTCTTAGTTAAAAACTAAGAAAAACAAAAAACTGTCTCTTATCCGAAGTTAAGAACCATATTAAGAGACCGGAGATAATGATGATCTTAAGGGTCCACAAAGAGATTCCGAGACCGTCCTTTCTTACTCCACAACAACGATAACATCAAAATATAATGACTTATTCTTTATTCTTGGATTCATTCCCTAAAATAAACTTGTAAGTTTACCAACTAATAGAAAATTTCTTATTTTGTTTATGATTTCTTTTCTTTCTATCAAAGAGTTTAGTTGTTTTAGATTTATTTTTTTTTTAAAAAACAAAATAAAAAGAATTTGTTAAATTATATCGTTTTAAAAATAAATAAAAAATAGTAGTAATTACAAAAAATAGAAATTTTCTTTTAATCTTGTTAACGCTGTCAGCAAAACACTAAACCTTAAACTTTTGGGTAAATTCTAAACTTGTAGATAAATCCTAAATTCTAAACCATAAACATTAAAAATTAAATCTTAATAACACTAAACCCTAAATTCTTAACCCTAAATCCTTGGATAAATCCTAAAAGTTTAGAGTTTAATATAAATACATAAAATAGTAATAGTTGCAAAAATAAAATATTATTAACACTGTCAGCAAAATATTAATCCTTAAGCCCTAAATCTTAAATACTAAACCTAAAATATTTTGGTAAACCCTGAATCTTTAGATAAATCATAAACTTTAGGGTTTATGTTTTATCCAAGGGTTTACGGTTAAAGACTTATGGTTCATTGTTGTTAAGTTTTAATTTTTAACGTTTACGATTTACCCAAAAATTTAGGATTTACTCAAGAGTTTAGGGTTTAAAATTTATTGTTGAGTCTTTTGTTGACGGTGTAAACAATATTTTTTTTAATAATTACTACTTTTTTGTTTATTTAAAAAATATAATATAATTTGACATTTTTTTATTTTATTTCTTTTTTAAAAGATATTGAATTTGAAATAACTAAATCATATTGATCGGTGAATCTACATGTTCTACCTAGGGAACGAACCCAAAAATAAGTCAAATATAAATCCTACAGTAGTTAACTATTTTTATTATTCTTCCCGTATATGGAAGGTTCAAGATAAATGTATGTGCTTTGTTGTCTTCTTCCTTCCCGAAACTGAACCAGTGTCTTGTAAAATCACCAATTCATAAGTCAAACCCTATAATTCCATTCTGCCTTTTTCCTTGTCTACAATTAATGGCTGCCGTAGAAAACAGAATGGTGCCGGGAACTCTAAAGAAGCACCTCGCCGTTTCAGTTCGAAACATTCAATGGAGTTACGGAATCTTTTGGTCTGTCTCTGCTTCTCAACCAGGGTACATCTCCTAAAATCTTTACCCTTTTTTCTCTGAAGTTTAAAGTTTTCTTGGCTTTCTCCACAATATTGAGACATTGTTGTTTCTAATCAAGAACTGAGACAAAAACCTCTGGGCTCATTTTAACTAACTTTGAATCTTTCTCATTTCAACTTTCAATCTTCAATGTTGTGGGTTAAAAAAAAAAAGACAGTTGGAATGGGGAGATGGATACTACAATGGAGACATTAAGACGAGGAAGACGGTTCAAGCATCGGAAGTCAAAGCTGACCAGTTGGGTCTTGAGAGAAGTGAGAAGCTTAAAGAGCTTTACGAATCTCTCTCCATAGCGGAATCTTCAACCTCCTGTGGTTCTCAGGTAAGTAGACGGGCTTCCGCCGCTTCTCTCTCTCCGGAAGATCTCACCGACACAGAGTGGTATTACTTAGTATGCATGTCTTTCGTCTTCAGCATTGGTGAAGGGTAATTCTGTCTTTTCCTTAATACTTAAAACCATCAATGTATAGAAATGAGCTTAATTCTAGATTCGTGCAAAAAAAATCTCATAAACATTTAAAAGGACAAAAACATCCTTAATTATCTTGTCTCCCTCAATTTTTTCATTCTCCATGAAAGCTTATTCCGACATGGACGAGTTTGATTGTTACAAACGCAATCCTTCAAACAATTTATTAATTATAATGGAAACGCTAAAACACAAGGCCGATTTTGTTTGCTTCATTTACAATTAAAAGCATTTGTGTCGTCTGGTTTCTAAATAAGAAATTTAGCATAAAGTTTTTTTTGGTCTTTTATTATTGTAGACTTCCGGGAGGAGCCTTAGCGAACGGAGAACCAATATGGCTATGCAACGCTGGTACCGCCGATAGCAAAGTCTTCACTCGCTCTCTTCTTGCTAAAGTAAGTTTTTGAGATTTTTTTTAGAGACTGCAAACGACTAACGCTATAACTGAAAACGTTCTTTTCCGTGTGGCGTTTTTTTTTCTTCTTTTAAGAGTGCTTCGCTTCTCACAGTGGTTTGCTTTCCATTTCTTGGAGGGGTACTTGAGATCGGCACGACCGAACATGTAAGCTTATATTTTTTAATATTTATTTTTAATAATCGGCCGTTTGGACACATAGGCGAACAAACTAATCAACATGGAGTTACAAGCTTTCAAATAAAAAAAAAAAATATGCAGCTACATATTCAAATTAGTTTTGTAATTATCAAAATTTAGCACAAAAGGCAAAAATGTTTCTGGCAAGTATATTAAACAACATAATTAAAATTTACATCAATTAAATAAATAGAAATAGTACGAAAATGTCCCATCAGACAAAAGTTTTAAATTCTCCGACATTTCTAATCAATATTGTCATAAAGCTATACATTTCCAGCGTTTAATAGTGAATAATGAAAGTTAAAAGGGCTCGTTTATTGTTTTTTGTTAAATTATTTTAGGTTGCAGAGAACTTAAACGTGATACACTGCGTGAAGACATTGTTCCTTGAAGCTCCTCATGGAACTTTTTCAACGAGATCCGGTTATCAAGAAATTTTCGATCCTTTAAGGCACGATAAATACATTCCAGTCTTTGGAACTGAAGCTTTTCCAACAACTTCTACAAGCGTGTATGAGCAAGACCCAGATGATCATGATTCGTTCATCAACGGTGGTGTTGCATCTCAAGTACAGAGCTGGCAGTTTGTGGGTGAAGAACTCAGCAATTGCGTTCACCAACCGCTTAATTCTAGCGATTGCGTTTCCCAGACGTTTGTTGGAACAGCCGGGAGAGTTTCTTGTGATCCAAGGAAGAGTAGGAATCAACGGTTAGGTCAGATTCAAGAACAGAGTAACCGAGTCAATATGGACGATGATGTTCATTACCAAGGCGTGATCTCGACGATTTTCAAAACAACACATCAGCTAATTCTTGGACCGCAGTTTCAGAACTTCGATAAGCGGTCAAGTTTCACTCGGTGGAGGCGGTCATCATCGTCTTCAAAAACGTTGGGAGAGAAGTCGCAAAATATGTTAAAGAAGATTATTTTCGACGTTCCTCGGATGCACCAAAAGAAGTTGTTGTTACCAGACACACCCGAAGATAAGGTTGGAGATGAAACCGCCAACCATGCCTTGTCCGAGAGGAAACGCCGCGAGAAATTGAATGATCGGTTCATGACGTTGAGATCAATACTTCCTTCGATTAGCAAGGTAACCTAATCCAACAGTGTTGCTTCATTAGTGTTTTGCATTTACTACTAACGAGACTAAAAGTAAACTAATCTAACGTAATTATATGAACATAAGGTTTTGCATGTTATTACGTAATCTCATCTCTTGTGGATTCTTCAGATCGATAAGGTGTCAATTCTTGATGATACGATTCAGTATCTTCAAGAACTGCAAAGACGGGTTCAAGAATTGGAATCTTGCAGAGAATCTACCGATACAGAAATGCGAATGGCTATGAAGAGGAAGAAACCGGATGGTGAAGATGAAAACGCCTCAGCAAATTATTTGAACAACAAGAGGAAGGAGGATGATATAGGAGAAGATGAACCGGCTGATACCGGTTATGCTGGTTTAACCGATAATTTGAGGATCGGTTCGTTCGGCAATGAGGTGGTTATTGAGCTTAGGTGTGCTTGGAGAGAAGGGATTTTGCTTGAGATAATGGATGTTATTAGTGATCTCAATTTGGATTCTCACTCGGTACAGTCCTCAACCGGGGATGGGTTATTGTGTTTAACTGTCAATTGCAAGGTACAACCATCAACACAAGCTAAATTTATGTTACTTAACCGTAATGTGAGTAAACCGAAACTGATGTATATTTTAATGTTGGTTGCAGCATAAAGGGACAAAAATAGCCACAACAGGAATGATTCAAGATGCACTTCAAAGAGTTGCATGGATATGTTAAAGGTCTCACGGTTTAGATTGACAGAATTATCTTTTGTTCCGGTTTAATTTTCTAATCTTTGATACTCAGATATTCAAACCGGATCTTTTTTAAGATTTTGAAATTTTTTGGAAGATCCTTTGGAATTCCTTTTGGTTCATAACGTAGTCGTAGACTACTATGAGTTTCTTAGTTGACATATAATGAAATTAGATGATGTGAAATCAAACACTCGGCCTAGTTCGTGCATCATCCATTCTTGATGATAAGTAACGTTTGCAAAAGAAAAAGAAGTAAAATTAGTAGCAAATGCATATGTTGTGACTAGCTTAAAATTCTGCCAAACAAAATCATATACTAAAATCTAAATAGATAGAAGATAGTTTGATTTCATATTTGGCTAGAAAGTGATTGTAATATAAAAATACAACATACGGCTTTCTCTTTCTCACCCTCATCTCTCTGCAGATGACGGTGACGACACCGGAGGACCGGCGCGTGACTCCCTGTCCGTCGCCGGTTGTGTTACTCTTCCTTCCTCCTTGTTTTATCTTTGTTCACCCCTCTTTGTTTTTTGTCGTCGTTAACATGTTTAGTTCCATAGTGGTAGTCTCTCTGCTGGAACCCTATTTCTGCTCTAGAGAGAGCTAGATTTGGCGGCTGGAGCTTTGCCTCTGGTGTTTCAATGAGGTGACACAAGTTTTAAGAGAATTGATTTAGCGTTTCGAGTTTGGTTTTGGCAGATATGATCTTTCTCCTTTTGTGCTTCTCATCTTACTTTCTAAACAATTTCTCGGGTCAGCGTACTCTGGATTTATTTCATATCCGCTTCTCGGATTCACCATTGTGTCTTCAGCGAATGCTGAGCGTGAAGCGCAGAAGGAACCAGACTGGGTTCTCTTGTTCGGGTCAGGGCGGTGCTTAGCTAGTCAATTGGGTCAGTCAGTTGGTGAGGCTTCGAGGAGACCTGATCGAAGATTTTTCTTCCCAATGTTTCGATGATCGCTTGGTCATTGGAACAGATTGAACTCTCTTCTTTTTACAGGATTTTGAACGCTTGCTACTGGATTTCCTTCACCGCAGCTCACCTTTGCAGAGGTTGTTTATTGTTTGGCGGTCTCCTGAACATCGATCATTCTCAACCGAGGCCGTAGGATCTAGAAGATACAGTTTGCTTTGTATCAGTCTCTCTTCTCTTCGGCTTTAGGAGCTTAATGTAAGTGAAATCACAAGTTTGAGGAGATAGTCACAAGCAATTTACTCATGTATTTAACGAGAAGTACCGGTAACCGAGGCAACAAAGTGAACGCCACATTCTCGTGGCTATAATTATCGGTTGAGAATGGCGCGTGATAATCTAAAATTGTGAAGTTGTCTAGCAGAACACACCGGTTTTGGTGGTTGAGTGAAGCTAGTTAAATTAAATATTGAATTAGATCATTTTTTCGACTCAAGTTTGTAATTAACACTTAAAATTTCCCGAGTTTCGGGTTGTGAAATAAAAGGAGGTATTAAAAACGGGTTGTGAAATAAAAGGAGGTATTAAAAAAAAATAGTTTGATTTCAATATTCTTATGGTATATTTAGGAAAATTAATGTTTTAAAACATAGGATGGTAGGATAAAGATAAGATTGGTTGGTCAAAAGCTGCTAGAAAGTGTTTTGTTCACAAAATACAATGCCTTAGTAAAAAGAAGTAATGTCATTTCAAATAATTGCAGCAAACACCACTGAGAAATTTGAGCATGCGTTACCCATATTAACAATTACTTTATCATAAAAAGAAGGAAGAAAATCTGAGCACAAGGAGTTGGACTGTATTTGGATTTCGTATGGTAGCATCAAAATAAGGTCTATCTCTTTAGTAAGAAGATGTTAATAATTGCAAAGAATACAGAACGAGGTGTTTGAAAATTGAGTTGAGACATTTCTTGATTTAGAACAAGAATAGTAGAGTGGCAATTCTTTAATGAGATTGGTTGGCATGGTAGGTGTTCTTTAACATGATCCATCAATTGGGGAAGCTTAGGTTTTGTGTAGATGGTTGTTTAGTAAAGGCAACATGGAAAAGAAAATATTAATTTGTTCTAGAAGATTATGGACCTATGCATGGGACTTTTTTTTTTGGTTAACCAACAATATGTATGGATTAGATACCAAAAACTAATCCAACTAGTTTGTATACATCTGTAATTAATATGTATAAATTCGACTGTAACATGCATAACGATCCAGCTATATAATGCATAAGTTAAGACTATAGCATGTGTCTATAATGTATAACGATCCAGCTATTTGTGGGACACCATAATAACTATAATTCAAGGCTGATTCTAAATCTAGGGAGACTATGGACCCAAGTATCAGGAACATCCTAGCTAACTACTATATGTATAAATTCTACTACAACATATATGACTTAACAATGTGCAAACCTGCATATAACATGAACAAATCGGACTACATCATGTATAAATCCAGTTATAACTTATAACATACATAAATCCAACCTACATTTTAGAGTGTTGCAATTACAGTAATCGGTCATTTTTGTTACTCTTTGGGTAACATAAAAGCTGACTGACTAGAGCTAATTGTCAACATAGAGAACCGCTAGACATGGACATTCGGATCCCCGAGTCAGATTTTGGCCAGGTTTACTCAGATCCATATCTTTTGAATCAGATATTTGGATCAATACAAGTATTTTTTTTTCGGTTCGGCGTTCGGGTAAGTTCCAACCATGTCAAGGTCGGTTCGTGTCACAAAACTAAATACATGTAAAGAATCTGTAAATTTTGGTTATATGTCAGATTCGAGTTGATTCAGATATTTAGAACACGAAAAATCTTCGAGACTGAAAATATCGAAACCCGAAAATATTTGAATACTTGTAAATACATGAATTTGTATGTGAAACCCAACCTGAATACCTGGAATTTTAGCCGAATACCCAATATATATTTCTAAAATCTAAAATTTTACCCAAACCCGAAATTATATTCGAAAATCCAAACCCAAAACTTCAAAATATATGTAATGCCTAAAATACATAAAAATACTTGATATATACAATTTTTTTGATACTTTGGGTATCCGACCGGATCTTGAGTAGAGTAAAATGCTAGGCCTAACTATAATTACATAAATCGGGTCGAACATGGTAAAACATGGATTGGGATGAGTTTGATTTTGGCTTGATTGTGTATGTGGGTGTCAACTGGTCGACATGTTTCATGCAAACTTTAAAACATTTTTCCTTACTAATGTAAAAATTGGTTCTCTCGTTCAGATTTTAATGGTAGAAATCTATAGAAGAAAGATGGAGGAATCTTTTGACCGGCAGTCATTATATTAAATATCATGCGAGTTTTAGATCAATAAATTATTTTATCAGAAAATCAGAGACTGCTTGTTATAGTAATAAGCAGCATCACCATCCGTGTTAGATGGTTGATGATGATGATGATGAATAACAATCTTTTCTACATGGTCGAAGAGTTGCAGACATCTATACACCAAAATTTTCAAATTGATCTGGTTTTATTATTCTCATTCGATCGTTGAAGGAGGCTTTGATGTAATGTCTTGAACCACATGGTTTACTCTTTGAACATTGTTACAAATTTTCCGAGAAACATTGTCCAGAAACTTGTGCTCAAAATTGAACATGCAATAACATCACCAATCTCAGTACACTGTCACACTAGAAAATTGTGTTTGCGTTTACACCGCAATAACCAAGCAACACAAAAATAAACCAATAAAAGTAGCATTGAACACAAATATATGACTCTTTTTTGGTTAAAAGTTTTTTTTTTTAATAAAATATATATATTAATTCCAAAAACTTACAAAAAGAATAAGCATTAGATCAACAACAGTGGAATCAAGTACAAGAGTTACAATCATTCAACCAAAAACATCCGCTGAGAATGACGACAGATCCAAGCTGCTGGGAAAACAGCCAAGCTACTGGGAAAACACCTCTGGATCATTCATCCCTTTCAGTTCTCGGTCTCAATTAATCTGGGTAACAAGCTAATCTCCTGCTTTCCTGCATTATTGAATCTGCTGCACACTTCACATCAGAAAAAGTGGATGGGTAAGAAGATCCATACCTGAACACTCTTAGACCTTAACCACAAGAAGATATGAAAGATAGGATTTCTTTGAAGAAGCTAAGCCGGCAAATGAATGGATATCTGCACTTATGAGAAAAGAGCTCAACATGTCAAAGCAAATCAAGGGACCACTTATGTAAGGACCGCGTCTCTAAGATCTTACTTAAAACCTTAACCACATTTCATTGATTTCAAAACCTCTTTATTCTATTAAAACCATTGTCTTACATAAACTTAAATAAAACTGAAGTGTGAAAGTAATAGTCTTTGAATTCATAATAACTTGAAGAAAAACCAAAACCCATAAGATGACACCACCATACTCCTACTCCTCGACCACCTTGTTTGTACCTGCAAAAGAGATGGGTGAGTATTTTGAAGTAATCACTGAGGATAACTTCTAGGAACCTACAGACTCATATCAGGACAAGAAAACATTCACCACAGTCACAAGCTAATAAATACTATCATGCGATAAGCAACAATCAACCTAGACCTCTAGGACCTACCGCCTGTCCCCGGGAGAGCCATTACAAACCCCCTTTGATATGAGTTCCTACGGGCACCCAAATGGGCTATGATGCATAGAATCCTATGTGACTACCCGGTCACGGCCTCTTTGGCTCAATCATACAATGTGCGCTCTCCGGCCTCATAGTCACTCATGTTCAGACTCGACATGACTGAGTCCTACTAGGCGCCACATTCCACATCCACATATTCCCATATGACCACACCCGTTATCGGTGTCACAACCAAAACATTTATCATACTTTCCACACATACACATCTTATTACATCCATTCACCACACACAACTCATCATCACAATCATTCATATCACACAACTGGTTTATCCCTTAACAACTTAACAGATCTATGTGCTTTTATCACATCAACACAAATCAACAAATAGATCTTAACTACACCTAAACTTTGTTAACAATGGACTGATCCCAGAGGGCTTTCAGGACATGATAAGAGTTCACGGTCGGGTCCTCACCTTAACTTTGTTAACAGGTAGATCTGGATCTGAGAGATGAAAGATAGGGGGGGTTAACGGTATCAGATCTACAATCTTAAACTACGGAACATGAGACAGGGTTCTCGGAATCCAGATCTATCACTCCTCTGATTCGCAAGAAAGGGGGAAAGGATGAACACATAGATATGAGCCTTTCCTTATGGATGAGATCTGATCTTGTTACAAGTAGAAGATTCGAGAAGACGATGGCTAGGGTTACGAGACCAAATACTTGGGCTCCAGTGGCGATCGACAGTGTGGGGCAGTGGTGGCGAACGACCGGCGGTGGCGGACGATGGAGGCGGCTGGTCGGTGGTGAGAGGTGACGGCGGGGTTTTTTTTGGGCAGGGTTTCGCTTGTTGTCTCTCTTGTGATTCTAACTTAAGGGGGATCCTCCTTTTATAAGAAAAGGGTGAGGGGCTAACTAGGGTTTTCTCCTTTTGGGCCTGCAGCAAGTGGACTTTCTTTTGGGTCAGGCCAAGATGTCACAATTCTACCCCACTAAAAGGAAATTCGACCCCGAATTCAGGTCGGCCTCTCAGATCAATTTTCATCCTCGAATAACCCGTGATGGCTGCTTTATAACCCGGATTTAGATTCCCATTTACCCTCTTGGATCCCATCTCTTTGCGGGCGTACTAATACCGTTCGAAGGGTCTTCCCTTTTGCCACAACCTCCTTACGTCCCACGATTCCTATGGGAATGCTGACCAGTGTCAGGTTAGCGCGCACATCTTCAGGTTCCTGGGGTAGAACCAGTACTGGTTCTCAGACAATTCGGCGCAGCACCAAAACATGGAACACATTGTGAAAATCTGACAGTTCATGCGGTAATGCCAACCTATAAACTACTGCCCCAACCCTCTCCGTTATCACGAACGGTCCCTTATACCTTGGCCTTAACTTCTTTAGCTTACGGTTTGGGTCATTCACATGGAATGTCCTCATTTTCAGATACACCGCATCCCATACTGAGAATTCCAACTTCTTTCGGTGCTCGTCCCCGTAACTTTTCTGACGGTCGACTATTACCCATATCTCGTCCTTTTTCCCGTAATCCTAGGTAGTCCGGTTACAAAGTCCATGGTCACCATGTCCCAGGAAGTGTCCTAGGGTGCGATGAGTGTTGGTCCATGCAGTGTCATATGTCCTAATCTTTCACCCCCCAATTAAGAACGTTTGAAACACTTTCAAATCCGAATAAAAATGACTTATCTCTAAACTATCCACCCGGTCAGTGCCGGATGGGTTTAACTTGGCTATGATACCAAATTTTAAGGACCACGCCCCTAAAATCTTACTTAAAACCTCAATCACATTCCATTGAATCCAAAACCTCATTTATTCCATTAAAAATATTGTCTTACATAAATTTAACTTAGCTTAAATAAAACTGGATTGCGAAAGTAATAGTCTTTGAATTTATAATAACTTAAAGAAAAAACAAAACCCAAAAGATGACACCACCAAACTCCTACTCCTTGATTTTTTTCATTCGTACCTGTAAAAAAATTGGTGAGTATTGTGGAGTACTCAGTGAAGGTAAGTTCTAGGAACCTGTAGACTCATATCAAGACAATCAAACATTCACTACAGTCACACGCTAATAAATACTAGCATGCAACAAGCAACAATCACCTAGACCTCTAGGACCTACCGCACGTCCCTGGGGGGAGCCATTACAAACCCCCTTTGCTGCGAGTTCCTACATGCGCCCAAACCAGGCTACAATCCATAGCATCCTATGTGACTACCCGGTCACGGCTCTTTGGCTCAATCAGGCACTGTCCGTTCTCCGGTCTCATAGTCACTTATGCTCAGATTCGGCATGACTCAATCTTACCAGGTGCCACATTCCCAAACCATACATTCCCACAAAACCTCACTTGTTCTCGGTGTCACAACCATACACATTCATCATCCTTTCCACACATACACATCTCGTTACATTCATTCACCTCCCACAACTTATCTTCACAATCATTCATATCACTCAACCATTTTATCCTTTAACAACCTAACATATCTATGTGCTTTTATCACATCAACACAAATCAACAACTAGATCTAACAATTTTATCAACAAACAATACGTAAACGAATAGATCTTAACTACGCCTAGACTTTGTTAACAAGGGACTGATTCCGGAGTGCTTGCGGGACGTGATAAGAATTCACGATCGGGTTCTCACCTTAGCTTCATTGACGGGTAGATCTGGATCTGAGAGATGAAAGAGAGGGGGTCACAATATCAGATATGCAATCTTAAAATACGGAACATGAGACAGGGTTCTTGGGTCCAAATCTATAACTCTTGTGATTCGCAAGAAAGGGGAAACGAGGAACAAACAGATCTGAGCTTTACCTTATGGCGGGAGATCAGATATGGTTATAAGTAATAGATTCGAGAAGGCGGCGACTAGGGTTACGAGACCAGCGACTTGGGATTTGGTGGCGAGCGGCGGTGCGGGGGCAGTGGTAGCGCACAGCCGGCATTGGCGGACGATAGATGCGGCTGATCGGCGGTGAGAGGCGATGGTGGAGCTTTGCTTGAGTAGGGCTCCGCTTGTTGTCTCTCTTGTGATTGTAACCTAAGGGGGCTCCTCCTTTTATAGAGAAAGGGTGAGGGGATAACTAGGGGTTTCTTCTTTTAGGCCTCCAACAAGTGGACCTTCTTTTGGACCGGGCCCATGAGTTCACAACTTCGACATTGGGAAGGCGAAGCTCTACACGCGCAACTACCGAGCAAAAATTGTATTCCAATGATAAGACGAAGCTCCAAAAACCCACACGTAAGCCTGCTTTAAGAACTAAAATGAGCTTCTTGAGCTGCAACCATAACACACCACCACCGGAGAGCATGATTCCAGGAATGGACTCACTGTATGACCAGCCGTGAAAATGGAGAAGCTTGCCATAGGATCCAACACCTGCACATAGAAACCAAAGGGAGCGAGCAATGAGAAGATCCTTCACTGTGGCTACAGATCTGAAACCCTAAAGCCACCGACATCTCCAGAGATAGAGCATATCAACGCGGAGGTGAAGGGAAGAAGGACATAAGGAAAGAGAAAAAAGGGCAGTGGAATAAAACAGCCAGGGCCACCAGTCGCTAGAGGAAATGAAAGCTCAGTGACACAAAACTAGAGAGAATGGTGAGATTTTAATTTTTTATAGATAGAGCTGGTTAAAACTTTAATTTCAACTTTTTCAATAGATAACTTTAGATACATACAATAATTAGTTCAAAAATTATCTAATAAACAAATACTCAAACCTATAATACCACAATAAATGAATTAGACATCTTTATTATACTAAGTAGATAAAAAATCTCAAGTATTCACATCAGCATAGTAGCAAGTTGAAAGATCAAATGGATTATATATATATATATATATATATATATATATATATATATATATATATATATATATGCATATATATAAAGAAAAGAAAGAATCTTACCATTCTGCAGTCTAGGCCTGGGCGTTCGGATACCCGTTCGGGTTCGGATTGGGTATTTCAGATGTTCGGGTATTTTGGTATAGGGATATAAAACCCATTTGAATATTTTCTCATTTTGGGTCGGGTTCGGGTATTTTCACTTCAGGTTCGGATAGTTTCAGATATATCCGAACTCCGATAATCCAAATAAAAAAAACAACAATAATCCGTCTAAAAACATAGTAAAAACATCAATAAAGTTTCTAGATTAAACAAACAAACCAAAGCGCGTGAAAAAGTTTCGACTTTCAAACATAGATGATGATACAAACCAAAAAGTCTTCTTGTATCCTTCACACTGTAAGTTAAAAAAACAGATTTGAAAAGTTTAACTCAATATAAATATTTTGAATAAAATGAAAGAAGTAAACTACAAATATAGGGTTTAATGTCCATATGTTCAGATATCTTCGGATATCCATTCGGGTTTGGATATTATCCGTTCGGATTCGGATATCCAATCTATCTTAATTTAATATATGTTCGGGTATTTTACTACTTTGGTTCAAATTTCGTATCGGGTTCGGGTTTGGGTTTGGATATCGGATAAAATGCCCACCCCTACTGCAGTCATTCTATTTTGGCTTGTGAATGCGCGAAGAGCAACAACATGAGAATGTATTCTCTTTAACTGATCTTAAGTTACAGGCAAGAACACTGCAAAGCTTGCCAGATCGAATCATAGAGACCCACATCTCTGATTGTTTGGATGAAAATCTCATCAACCTGAGGATGTGTGATTAACAAAAAAAACAGATATATGAGTGTTAGGTATAGTAGGAGTATGGTGTCAGCTCAAGGTACTAGATAAACTTGCCTGACCAAAAACCTCAAGGGCATTTCCTTGAGTTACACCGCCCAAAACCTTAACAGCCAGTTATGGACCAAGGAATGGGTGACACTTCAAAATCCTATGGGAACATTCAAGATTCTTTCGAGCTCACATATCTTTATCGCACAAATAAAACACACCAAAGAAAAGATATCAAACAAATATCTAGTACAACAATCAACTATTGCAGGAAAAAGACAATAGTAACACACTTCGTCTTTGAATAGAAGCTTGAGTGATTAAATGAGTGCCAGTTTCATGTCTTTACGGAGCCTTCCGACGTTTTGATGACTTTTAATGGTGTGTGATTGAGTCCTATCAGTTCTCGGGGGGAGGCATGACTCAATCACATCAGGGTACATAGTCCATTTGTTAAATTTTGGAAGTGTCTTAAATTTCTGTGCACCAGTAAAAAAGTCAGCATTCGTTGGACCGGACGTTTACACATTTTAGGATTAGGAAAATTATTTTTTTTCTAGGATAAGGATGATTTCCTAAAGGGAAAAAATAGGATTTGAGGGCTGTTATAAAGATAAGTCTAAGGGATTATAATTTATTTATTCATATAATCAATATACAAACCTTAAATGGGTATTAGCCTAAATTCGTTTTGCTCTTAAGTTTCTTTTCATTTTTCAGGTTAATTTGTCTTTGTTCATAAAACCCTTGAACTAGAAAATTGGGCTTTCTTCCCATGCTTTTTCTTTAACTCACGAGAAAAGTGATCGAAAATGTTGATGAACTCCTTTCCAATATGTTCCGCATTGTCTCTGGATCCACTACACCTTTGAGCTGACTCAAAAACTGCTCAGATGCATCTATACATGTAACATGTAGATGCAAGTCCCTCTCAAAGGTATTCATCACCTGTTCTTGCTCCTTATACCTAAAAAGCGACTCTTCTCAGTTGAAAACACATAAAAAGTGCATTGCACAATGAATAATTTCTTATTCTCTAACCTTAATAGTCTGTTGTCGACAAAGATGCAATAAAGCATATCCCCAATTGCCTTGTGAACAAGAGTTGCGGCAACAGTAGAGTCCACATCCCTTGACAAAGCGCATATGACATGTTTTTTAGATGCAATGGTTTGTTAATCATTTTGATCTCTTCTTACCCTCTAACTTTCAGTCCGTAGATACTCCACACACATCAAATAGGAAGTTCTTAAGTGTCCCCATCCCCTTTGGTGAATGTGTTACCAGCAAAAAGCCATTTCATCATAAGCTAGAAATTTACATTAATCAGACTCTAACACCTCCATGTTTCTTCAGATATATTCTTTAAGATATGAATAGCTAACATACTTAAAGACCAAGCTTTATCATCTATAAACCCTAAATCCACTACATATCCAACACAAGTCGGTTCTTAAAAAAAAACCAGCACAAGGCATTTCATCATAAGCTAGAAATTTACATACACATAATCTAACCAATGCTTTTCAGTTCACATCACATCCATTTACCAACATTCATAAGTAATTATCTAATCAATGGATTAACTATTTATTAAAATAGCTATGCCAATCAATATAGATTCATTACAATAAAAAGAGTTTCACTATTAATGTCTGACTCATAGAAGATGAAATAGAAGTTTCCCAAGTTAATACATGCAAAAAATCCAAAATTTATCATCCATAGACCCTCAATCCACTAAAAATCAACTAGTACTATATCGGACTCTTCGAGTTTCATTATCTCAAGAATGTTATGATTTTCAATTTTGGCTCACAATACAATACGCACATCTCGAATTTGTAGGCTGATAAAAATATGTGTACTATGAGCGGAGGTCGAGAATGAGAATAGTGTTGGGGTTCATCGTCGGTGTCATGCCAACCTCTTACTTAGCCGAGACAACATGCTATTCACATTACCTTCAACACTCGAAAGGACAATGCAAATATCATTCCCAAGGATCAAATCCAAAAGTTTTACAAAACAATACTAAAACGAATAGGAAACTCTTAAAAACCCAGCACCACAACAAAATAATATAATGAAAACCTAGCAACCCAAAACCCAGCACCACACGAGACGACTACTCCTACACTTATTTGAACTCACATAAAAGAAAGGAGGGTGAGTATTTTGACAAATACTATGTGAAGAAAGATCTAAGAGCCCCAAAATCAATCACCATCAATCATCACATAACATATCATAAGTATATAATTAGAACATCCAGTAAAACAGTAGGAAACAACAAGAAACAATGATAAACCCAACAATGCTAACATTAGACCACACCACCTCATTCGGTCTCGCGTTCCTCATGTTGTTGAGTGAGAGCCCTCCACCTTATTTGGTCCACCTAAGTTCAACATCTTCACGCAATCCTGTTACCTAATTTGGTTAACCTTGATCCGCCACTAAATCCTCAACTCCACACACAGGCAAGCCACCTACCAGCTCCAACATGAATCATGCCACCTCATTCGCTAGTTCTGGGCGTTCCGACACCCGTTCGGGTTTGGATCGGGTATTTTGGATGTACGGGTATTTCAGTATAGGGATACAAAACCCATTTGAATATTTTCTCATTTCGGGTCGGGTTCGGGTATTTTCACTTCGGATTCTGATAGTTTCGGATATATCTGAACATTAAAAAAATATATTTTAAAATGCATGTTCTGTTTCTTCTTCAAATCGTTCATGATATTATAAATAGTTTAAGAGCACATGAAATGAAAAAACAACAATAATCTGTCCAAAAACATAATAAAAACATCAATAAAGTTTCTAGATTAAACAAACAAACCGAAGCGCGTGAAAAAGTTTCTACTTTCAAACATAGATGATGATAGAAACCAAAATATCTCATTGTATCCTTCACACTGTAAGTTAAAAAAAACAGATTTGAAAAGTGTAACTCAATATAAATATTTTGAATAAAATGAAAGAAGTAAACTATAAATATAGGATTTAATGTCCATATGTTCATATATCTTCGAATATCCATTCGGGTTCGGGTATTATCTGTTTGGATTCGAATATCCAATCTCTCTTAATTTAATAACCGTTCGGGTATTTTGCTACTTTGGTTCAGATTTCGGTTTATTTTTTTTGGATTGGGTTCGGGTTTGGATATCGGGTAAAATGCCCACCCCTATCATTCACTCTCTGCATGACCCAACAAGAAATGATGAAATGCCGAATAAGTACTTCTCTACGTTATGTTGCACCATCACCACATATGCTTTTAGCCCTTCTCTAATTTCTATATACCACTCACACGTGCCATATCCCCAAACAATGCAATCATCGCATACAATCCTCAAACATCATTCAACCATGTTCTCTTAACAACGTATTAATATATATATGTCTTTCATACAAAAACGATCAAGAGATATATAATTATGTATAAATATATGTAGATCTAGGCAAAACAACTATATGTGTACTTATAGATACATGTAGGTATGAATGATCAACATATACACTTCTATAATGAGGGAATGATAGAATAGGATAGAGATTGCAATTAGCTTTCACCTTAGCTAGACATGAGAGATGAATCGATGTAGATTTGTGTTCTAAGGCTCCACCCAAACCCTAGATCGAGATCTAGAAGAAGAAAGAGGAAGGAGAGATACAAAAGAGAGTATTTAGGGTTTCCTTATTCTCACTAGTTGTTGGATCTAGAATAACAAGAGCAGAAGACTCAAAAAATGACTATATCTCCCATCCAGTGAAATGATGCGGTGACTGATAGTGCTATGATGACCCGTGGCTGCTCCTCCTCCGTTGATGACTAATATCTCTTTATTTGGACATAGATTTGCTAGATTTTGCTTTTCTGGAGAAACTTTAAAATCTGTTTTTTTTTATAGAAGAGGAGGTGGAAACCTCTATGTCGACCAAAAATCACGAATCTGCTCTTTATTAGTTATACTTAGCCCAAATTCGGTGGGAAAAATGACCAAAACCTACCCGAAGTATCACCATATATCCAATCTATACATATAGTATGAGTGTAAAAAACATATCTCATCTTTTATTAAATTCAACTAACATATACAATCATTTTTTTCTGTGCAAAAACCTTTATTTTGACATATGTCTAATGGATCCTTAACGGTTGATGACATGTATACCACAATTGATGACACATATGCTACATTAGATTGCAAGTATCATATAAAATATATTGGTTATGTGAATACAATTTTTTTTACCTGGTGTGGTGGTAATTGGCTTACTTTTAGCTTACTAAACGCAGGTTTGATCCACATGTAGTTCAGTTTTATTTGTTTTTAATAGTTTTTTAATGAATGGTAATTTTGTAGTTAAGTCATCATTTTCTTTTTAGAGTTTCCAACAATTTCTGCAACTTTCAAGTGGAGTCGCTATTAATTTTCTTCACATAACTTTTAGTTTTTGCGTTATTACAAACATAACTTATAAATCTTGTATAGTTTAATGGATTTCAAACAAATTAATAGTAGCAGATTTAGAGCGAAAAAAGACGTAGGAAATCAGAATTTTATTAGTGGAAGTAAAAACTAGATTAGTTATATGGGTGATTTTGCTTAATAATCATAATAGTCCAAAAATTAAGGATATAAACATTGAAGAGTTGAACTCAATGGATGTGACAATTAAAGCTAAACCTTGACATTTTTTCCCTCCACTAACTTGCGCGTAAGAAGCATATGCGCGTCACAATCTGTAGCGAACATGGTTAAATTATATTATACTATATACTATATAGTATAGTCGGAGCTCTAATACAAACATACATGGTGAGACGAGAAACATGTTACATGCGTTAACAAAAACACCATATCAATAATACTATACTAGATTATACAATGTACAAGGAGGTGAAACATAAACACACCCAAGCATCTACCAAATTCCTTATGCTATTATTAAACAGTAACCAAACATGCAATATATATATGTTACGAGAGGGTATTTTATAAATGATAAATAAACAAAGAATAAAATGGTAGGCCGTTGCAAGAACGTAATAGATTGAAGCTACAAAAGACAAACCAATATATATGTTATTTAGAGTGTGAACTAGTGCACAATATATACTATACAATTTTGTAAAGTATAGAAATAACCAATAAAGTTATACTCCATGCCTACTTCGTTGTTGCATTTAATATATAGGCAAACTGAAAATTTGGGATATTGTTTGAGTTACCATAAGGAGATATAAAACATGTGTGTCTTTCCTTTCTATCAATTCTAATAAAATAGAACAAAAAATACAATTTTGTTTACTTTATTAGATCATTTTAGTAACTGATAGTGGTAGAAATAACAGCGACGGATGAAGGGACATTGTTGTTTCTATGTAAAGTAAATGAGAAGAATAGATGTGGAGGAAGAAAAAAACCTACACAAGTGGTGGAAGAGATGACGAGTGGTGACAGTGGTGGAAGAGAAGATGGCGGTGGCGAAAAAACAATCATTAATAGTGATGGTGGCAATGGTATGCTCGAGGTGAATGGAGAAGATAAAGAAAACAATAAGAAGAAGAAATGTGTTAGTTAGACGTGATGTGCAATTAACAAGATACTATACCAAAGGTATTTATTAAATAAATAGTATATCAAATTACTTTATGACAATAATATAACAAAAACCATAATATATGATAGTAAAAAACTTATTTGCATTGTTGCTGGGAGAAGAAAATGGTGAGGATGAAACGGAAGAAGAAGAAGCTAAAAGAAGAAAATAGTGAGGAGTAGGATGAAGAATAAGAAAGAAAAGAGAAGAAGAAATATTATACTAATACTATATCCTTTGAGAATAAAATAGATTAGTGTACTATAATATTTACAAGATTTTTTTAAGAATTTGTGTATATTCTTCATCGAAATGTATTGTTCATGAAAAGAAATTGTGTTTGCATTAGATATAAAATTTTGTATTTAGAAAGCTCTACATAACCGATTCATTTCAGTGATGTACAACTTTTAATATTACCATGAATATGCATTATATTCTATTTCTTACCATAATATAGAATAAAACATACTAACATAGATCCTTTTATTTTTCTCCAATGCAACCCAACATCTGATTCTGGTGGGTGATGAGTGGCAACGGTGCTGAAGGAAAAAAGAATGGAACTGATGGAGTAGTGAAGGAGAAGAATCAGGAGGTGAATAAGATATAGTTTTGTCGAGGATGAGGAGGAGAGTTATAACATACTATATTGTGATTATAAAATATAATAGAATATATTACACAAAATTATGGTTCATTTTCCCCAATTCAATCCGTCGTCTGATTCTTCATCTTTTTATAGATTATGGTTAAATTTCTTACCTCATTGACAATGTTGGATTGCTTCCATTCACACATCGTCGTATCCCGCTGAAGTTTCCTTTCCTTTTATACCATCAATTAATTCAACCTAATGTTCCTTTTCACTTTCTTTGCAAATTTGCATGTATCACTGATTCTATTTACAAAGTTCCATTGTTTTATGTTTTGTGACCTTTAATAAAACTAGTTATTTTGGTTGTATCTTAAACTGAAGTGATCAAAACACCACTTTTTCACTCGCATGAAGGATATTTTTTTCATATTATTTACTATATGATAGCTTAATATATGTAATGGACAGACACTCAATTTATTTTTCTTATGGATATGCAATCCAATTCCTCTAGTTATATTTGGAGGGGCGGGGGGGGGGGGGGATCCTTGACTTTTGAGTTTAAACACATACTGAAATACCATGGATTTTTACCTCATTTGTACCATGTTGTACGTCCTATTTTGAGTCTATTTTATGGGTTTGTAGTATATTTTAGAGTGTTTTCAGATCCAGGTACGTTTGGGAATACTTAGTGATTTGGAGTCTTTTGAGGGGCATAAATGAACATATACGTTTAGCTATTTATGGAGACCTTCCCATGAGAAAATTGAGCTAATATTTTTACATAAGATAGATCCTTGAGTTAGCTTTCAAATACCGCTGGTTTGAGGTCAATCTATCGGTTAGATATAGTTATGCACATTTTACTGAAGAGTGGTACGTCTGCCTCGTGAGAGAAAGCTGCCAGGAGATGAAGGAATGTCGATCGACGGTACACCCTTGGTGTCGATCGGTGGTGATGCCAGAATATGGGCCAAACCTATTTTATGACCGACTGAAGCCCAAAATCCACCACAAGTTATGAGAATATTCCTGGACGACTTAAACCCTATTTTTATGTTTTCTAAGGCACTGTTGACGGCTAAGCTTTCTTTTATTCATTGTTCTTAGGTTAGGAGAGAAGAGAGGAACTCTTTCGGAGTCCTCTTGGAAATCCTTTGGTTTCTTATTTGGTTTTATCTATTTTATATCTATTCATCTATGATTTCTGTGACAACTATCATGCTTGAGTAGATTCATATGCTAGGGTTAGGTTTCCAAGGGTTTTGATGTTCTTCTGATTTATAGAACTGCTAGGGTGATTTATTTTTTCCTTCACATGATTGTTTTTACTGCTTGTTTCTAGAGTAATTAACTAGAAATCTGATCATAGGATAGTTAGGTGCATGCGAGAGCATTGTATATTACCTGAACTGAATCCTGATGAACTAGGTTGTTAGATACATGCGAAAGCTGGTCTAGACATCTAGTGAACATATCAATTAGGGCGATAACGCTTGCCTAAGAAAGTGTCGATAGACTCATATCATAGCATTGATCGACGCTCGATCCGTGTTGACATGCGAGAGCTGAAACACTATACTTAGTCAATAGATTACTCGCAGCGAGAGCTAGTCGTCTTTTGCATTATACATTGAGTTCTAATACCTGAAGGAAACCCTAAGTCTAGCAACCATCTTTCTATCACAAACAAACTCCTTTATTTACTGCTTTTCTTAATTTGCTACTTTCATACCTGTTTACCTAGCTTGATCGCGATTGAATTGAGTTTATTGTGTGTATATGCTCCCTGTGGACTCGATCCCTAAGTACTACAACTGAACCTCTTATTTGAGAGAGTAAAGTCACTCCTTAGGGTAATTTGAGTGATATCAAATTTGGCGCTGTTTCCGGGGAGCGAAGATCGCTATTAGACTCAATTTGTTTGATTAATCTAATTTTTTAATAGTTTACTTACATAAAAAAAATTCTTCTATTTCAGGTACATACATCTTGGTAACAGGAAAACAATGAAGAGAGGATTTTTGGTTTCTTCAAAAAAGAAGCCTACTGATTCACGCACGATCCATAAGTCTACAAGGGATGTATTGATCGACACCCTCCAAGAAGCAGAGATCGACAACGTAAACCAGTCATCGATCTACACTGTTCATCCGAGCACTACTCATCTGATCATTATTCATACGGACACTGTTCATCCACACACTGTTCTTCCCCCAACGATCGACACTGTTCATCTCCCATCGATTGATATTGTTCATCTTACGTTGATTGATACTGTTCATCTACCATCGATTGACATCGTTCATCTTGCGTCGATCGACATTGTTCATCATGACATTGTTCATCATGATACTATTCATCGTGTATCGACCGATGACAATACCTCCATGTTGAACGACATTGTTCATCCATTGACGAACAACACCATCTCTACTTTGTCGCTCGACACTTGTGACAGAGCATCGATCGACACCTCAACTCAAACAATGATCGACACCCTCCAAGAAACATTGATCAAAATCTTAAAATGGTTACCGATCGATACTATTCATCATGCATCGATCAAAACTGTTCATCCTCTGTCAAACAACACTGTTCTTTGCGGTGATGTTCATCCGATATCGACCGACACTTCTTACGAAAAGACATAGAAGGTTGAAGTGTTCATACTGAAGGTTGATGAGAATGAGATGTTAAGAGACAAAGAAGGACACCCTCAGAACATGACAAGACAATTGATTAATGCATAGGTTGTTGTAATCCATGATGTGATTGATGTTCCTGAGATGAATGACTTTGAGCTGAGATGAATGACTTTGAGCTTAGTCGCGAATGATATGATGGAGTAAGTCAGAATCCCTTCCAGTGTCTTCCTCACCAAGATCCCAGAAACCACATTAAAAAAACTTGATCATCTGGTCTCAGCGAACAGGGATGATGAAATTCTTCAATTCGATATGCTCTGCAAGATCTTCCCCTATTCTATTTATGGGGATGCATTCAGCTGGTTCAGTCAACTTCAGCCAGAATCCCTAACCAGTTGGGTAGACATTAAAAGAGCATTTCTTTGCAAATTTCTTGATGATGCTGAAGCAACTATGAAAGTTGGGAGATGAAGAGGAAAGATATGATTCAAAGACATACGCTTGACTACATTATGGTATTGTTTGGTGAACATCATGGATCTGGAGAGCTAAGTGGAGTTGAAGAAGCTGATATTAGTGATCCAACCTCATCATTGATCGACACCACTATCTCAACATCGATCAATACCACTACCTCAGCACCAATCACCGACAGCACCTTTGCACCGTTCGATACAGAAACCAGCCTCAATCAACACTCACTTGAATTCATCGATCGACACCCACCTGATGATATCGATCGACACCAATCATTGGATGCGCTACCAGAATACAAAATTGAGATGGAACCGATTGAGGAGAGAGTGAACAAGTCTATGACCTCCACACCTTGCTGTTCCCAAATATCTAAGACCACCTATATGCGCATAAGAAGCTTTAGGGTTTCACAAAAGAGTGAAGAGGATACATGACCCTGTGAAACATGTGGTTCCATGTGCTGTATTTGAAGCTGAATTTCTTATCCCACTAGATAAAAGCGACACCAACAAACCAACATCGATCGATACTACCACTTTACCATCGATCGACACCCATCGCGTATCAGAGCAGAAAGAGTTTGAAGTGTGTCAAAATATCTTTGATGGAGACACCACCACGTGATCAGACAAGTCTAGGAGAAAAAGGAGGAAGAATTGAAAGAAGAGTAAAAGAATCAAGGACAGTTCTCCGTTATCATTGATTCCTCATTTCTTAGATGGTGTCAGGAAATCTAGAGTGCCCAGCAAATGCTTCTCACAGTCATTTTCAAAGCTTTGAGCACTCTTTATTGCTGAGATGATAGAAAAAGGAGAAGAGTCTATGGAGGCTTTAACAAAAAGGTGATGAAGCTTCAGAGAGTAGACATTAAGACTTGTTTTGGAGCAAATTCTCATCCTCATCTGGACTGAATCAGATCTTCAGAAGTCAAGCTAATGATTGAAAATAAGCGTTGCGTGGGAGGCAAATCACTGTTGGGTTTGCTCTAAATTTGGTTTTATTTTCATATTTTACTGAATTTTTCGTTTTTACTTATTTCGGGTAAAAAAAAAGAAAAAAATGTTGATGAACAGTGACAATGACACTGTAGCAACACCATCAATCAAAACTGTAGCAACACCATCAATCAAAACTGTAGCAGCACCATCGACCGACACTGTAGCAGCAACATCAACCGACGATGTAGCAGCAATACTGTTCATCGGAAAAAATTGGTTTTATTTTTGTTTATTACTAACTGTTTTATTTATTTCTGGTTAAGAAAGAAATACCCAAGGAAACTTAGTTTGCACAAAGACTCGATGAGGGCTGGCTAGCATCAATCGACAGAGCATAACGGGGATCGATTGCCACTTAACTGTGTCGATCGATACTAATATCAAAAGCATGTATACAATTTTTTCTTTTTAATCTTGTCCTTATGATTTATTTTTCTACCAATCTTAGACTATATAACACTGGGGACAATGTTGTTTAGGTCTGGGGGTAGTTCTACTGATGTTGTTGAGTTTGAGTTCTTGATGAGTTTTTATTGAGCCAAAAAGGGAATTATGATCAGAACTTACTATTAACTAACCACACTATATCACCGTTCTTTGATATGTTGATTGCAGAGATTACTAGAGATGTCAAAGTGGATCTTCCTGCCACTAGATCACGCTTAGTTAGAAAATTTGAAGGAACCAAAGCTGATCTCCAACCTAATACTGACTAATTTGCTTGCTTTGGGGCTTGAGATACATCAGATCGAATTCCTTATGCAGATTTGTAAGGTACAAGTCTATTGATTTCTGATTTCCTTTTCTCTCTCTCTCTTCAGCTTCTAAATAAAAATAAAAAGATTGAAATGATTTCCTGGAAGATGCAGAGGGAAAGGTAAATTACCTATGATCCCGTTATTCTAATTCAGAAAAGAATGATCACACATTGTTGGAAGCTAGGGATAGGTAAATTACATGTGACTTCATTATTCGCCTACAACTTTGCCCAAATAAAAAAAACAAAAATAAAAGATGGCAAGATGGCAAGATGGACTATAACATCATCATTGTCCATTTAGAAAAAAGATCCAGAGAATAGAGAAATGAGGGAAGAAAGAGATCGAGAAAGAATTTGTACCTATGTATGCATGTTTGCAGGAGTTGAGTCCGTGTATCTTTTGATCGATATTTCTAAGGTAAAACCTGCATTTTATTTTTATGCTAAAAAATGAGATTAGTAAAGGGATGAGTCAAATTAATATTTGTTGAGTTGCTGACAAATGAGTTTGGTTGCTACACTAGGATAAGGCATATAAAGTTTCCCTTGATTAGCATTATTTGATGTAGTGAAATATAGTAGGGGTGATAGTTATCTTTATACATTATGAGAATCCCTGCTTTTCAAACCTCTTTCACATGCTACCTTTGTTTTGCTTGAGGACAAGCAAAAGGTTAACTCGGGGGAGATATACTATGGATTTTACCTCATTTAAACATGGTATATGTCATATTTGGAGTCTATTATATGGGTTTGGAGTATGTTTTAAATGTTTTAGGTCCAGGTACATTTTGGAGAACTTTGGTGATTTTGGAGTCTTTTGAGGTGCAGAACTGCACATATGCGTCATATGTTTAGATATGGATGGAGACCTTAACATGATTTGAATAAGATGATATTTTTACATAAGATAGAGTGTTGAGTTATATTTCAGATGCCGTCAGATTGAGGTTAATCCATCGGTTAGATCTAAAGTTATGCATATTTTACTGAAGAGTGGTATGTCTGTCTTGCGAGAGAAAACTGCCGAGGAGATGAAAGAATATCGATTGACGGTACACCCTTGGTGTCAATCGACGGTGATGCCAGAATGCGAGCCAAATAAGTCACTACAAGTTACGAGAATATCTCTAGATGACTTAAACCATATTTATATGTTTTCTAAACCATTATTGACGGCTAAGCTTTCTTTTATTGTTGTTTTTAGGTTATGAGAGAAGAGAGAACTTCTTTGGAGTCCTCTTAGAACTCCTTTGGTTTCTTATTAGATTTTATCTATTTTATATCTATTCATCTATGATATCTGCGACCACTATCATGCTTAAGTAGATTTATCTGTTAGGGTTAGGTTTTCTAGAGTTTTGATGTTCTTCAGATTTATAGAACTGCTAGGGTAATTTATTGTGTCCTTCACAAGATTTTTCTTACCGCTTGTTTCTAGAGTAATTAACTAGAAATCTGATCATAGGATAGTTAGATGCATGCGAGAGCATGGTATATTACCTGAACTGAATCATGCTCAGCTAGGTTGTTAGATACATGTAAGAGCTGGTCTAGGAATCTAGTGAACATATCGATTAGGACAATAACGCTTGCCTAAAGAAGCCTCGATCGACGCTCATACCATAGCATCGATCGACGCTCGATCCGTGTTGACATGCGAGAGCTGAAACACTAGACTTAATCAATTGATTAGACTCGCAGCGAGAGCTAGTCGTCTTTTGCATTAGATATCGATTTCTAGGATCAAACCCTTAGCATCTATACATTGAGTTCTAATACCTGAATGAAACCCTAAGTCTAGAAACTATCCTTCTATCATAAACAAACTCCTCTATTTACTGCTTTGCTTAATTTACTACTTTCACATATACATGTTTACCTAGCTTCAACGCGACTGAATCGAGTTTATTGGGTGATGACGCTCTCTGTGGATTTGATCCCTAAGTATTATAATTGAACCTCTTATTTGAGAGAGTAAAGTCAATCCTTAGGGTTATTTGAGTGATATCACTTACCACTATACTAAAAGGATGATTGGCATCACGTTTAATTGGATGTTATGGAGTACATACTAAGGGTCAACGCTCATCATAACATTTTGAGTGCATTACTATTCAGAGCCTTTTTTTAGTTTCTTTACACTTTAATACATGTCATGGTTAGAGAGCGCATTCACAGAATTTGAAAGGCTTTTTAGAAAAAAATTCTTTCATGTCCAGCTAAATGAGACATTGTCATCTTGTTGTGTTTCACAAGATCAAAAAGGATAAAGTATTTTATTATTATTTTAAAATTGTATCTCTCTTTCCAATGAGAGGAAGTATTGTAAAGTTAATTTTATTCCCAACATATTTATTTCGTATTATTTCATATTGTAATTTATAGAAATAAATATATAATGTACAAAATTAATTATAACTTTTCTTCTATATTTCAAGATTCATATTATATATATTTTGATATTTTAAAATTATAGGATTTTCAAAATAAATTGTGTGGATATAACAATTGTGGACGGATGAGTAGAAGATAAGTCGTTAATGTAATTTGTGGATACATATGTGTTTGTAGTCTACGTATGGATGTGCTTTTGTGGATATGTTATAATGAATCAAAATTTTCGGTATTTGCATACTAAATATAATTTAATCACATTTTAATTTAATAATAATCCATTATAACAATTTTAACCATATTAATGATTCTTGATTGCAATTTAAGAATAATATTTAAACAATTTACAGCTTTTTTTATCTATACTTTATATGTTTACATTTTCTCTGCATATCTATCCATGAATTATCTATCCAAGACTCATTTATCTATGAATTGTCCATCTACAACTTGCATCTTTACATATGGCTCCATCCATATGTAAAGAGCGTTCTCTTGTTCTCTTTTCTTCAGCACCTCTTCCTTTCTCTTCCTCTTATGCTACGACAAATCCGTAGGCTTTGACTCATGCTAATGTCCAATTTTTTTAACGATATTAGAGACAAATCTGGCGATTTTGGTGAAGCTTCTCGCAATGATTTCGGCGAAGCTTCTCACGGTGATTACGGGTATGTCCGAGCTCTGTTTGAGGTGTGGTTAGTGGCTACAGCTTCATTTCGTGGAGAGGGACACAATGATGGTCTCATGTTTTTGATATGATCAACGAGCTGAGAGATTGATTTGAAATTCTATTCAAAAATGAAGAAAAAGATTGATTTTGGCAAAGTTTATCACAGCGATTACAAACCGGTCCAAGGTCTATTTGAGGCGTGGTAAGAAGCTACTGCTTCCTCTCGTCGAGAGGAACACAGCGGTGGTCTTGAATTTTTGATTATTGAGATGAAAGATCAAGTTGAAGGAGATGAATTTTGGAAAAGTGAATTTGAGATAAGAAAAAGATAGGAATTTTTGAGTTTGTCGGTGGTAATTATTTTAAAATTTTAGAAAGGAGAGAGAAGACATAGAGGATAAGTATCTTGTTTGTGGTGGATATGGCTTTTTTTAGTTAGAACAAATAGAAAGTATATCGTTAACTTAATCAAAGGGATAAAAAAATGTGTGTTATGTCACATGCAAGGTATACCTCTATATGTAATTCTAAAGTCAAAATGTGGCTCATATATAAATTTCTCTAGCATTTTTCACTATATTGTACACTAGTATTATTTACCATGCTATGCATGGATCAGTTTCATTGTTTTCTAAATTATTGATCAAAAATTGCAATGACTATAAAGCATCAAAACAAATTATTATTTTAGTTACATATTTTCTGAACTTAGATAACACTGTAGTAGATAAACCAAGAAATATAAAATCTCATTATATATATATATATATATATATATATATATATATATATATATATATATATATTTGTAATATCTCATTTCATATTTGATAGTCATTATCAACATAAATTTATTTTTACTTTAAAAATTATATGAATTAAAATCTGGTCATATTTTTTTCTCAACATTCCTAACAAATAGACCAAGAAATATATACTTCCTATTCAAATGGATTTTCAACAAAACTAAAATGTTGCTGTTTAGCGGAAATCACAAAAGAATAATATAATGTGTTATCACTATAACTTTTATTTTTTGTCAGACAAAAAAATATATTTGCAAAATATGATCATTCATTATGATAAAAAGGTACTAAATACGATAACTTACCTGTAATTTTAATTTTGTTGATAGCTTTCTCAATTAAGTGTTAGGTTTTTGCTCTTTTTACATCTTTCAATATCTGCATCAGTTAATCATTATTGATTAGCAATGGAATACGATTTATTCAAGCATGTAAATGCTATAAAAACAGAATATATATTTTTGAAGGGGAGCAAAATAGAAAGTCAAAACTCATATTGCATATTTGGAAAAAAATAGAACTTTGATTTTTGAATAAAACCGTGTATGCGAGAGTGAGGTTTGATTAGTGAAGGTTGTAGAAAAAATAGATGAAGCAAGAGTAAAAAAACATGACACAAAGTATATATTTACCTCTAGGAAAAAGCAATTCATGCCCACATCGGGTTTGTGTATTAGAGAAGAAGACAAAAAATGTTAGTTAGCAATCGGCCACTGGATAACTTTAACAAATATTAATGATTTAAGTAGTTAGGAAAAAAGGAATAGAGATAGTTATTAGGAGAGATAGTTATTAGGAGAGTGAGTAGTGATCATGGAGTTTGGAAAGGGGAACGGTTGGTCAAAGTGAAATGATAATATTTTTTATTTTATCTTTTGCTTAAGTATATAACTGAGCATGTAATTAGGAAATGTTAGCCTCTTGCATTTTTTTCATTTTCTTGTAATTAATTTTTTTTATTTTTTAATCTATGTGTCAAAATCTGATTCGTCATGCTATTTGTACTTTAATATATAAAAAAATATGTGACAAAAAGACGTAACTACTATTTACATTTTGCATTGTCATGCTGCACAATGAAGAGTTTGAGAGCTAAATTATTTTTTAAAAATCGATAAAAATAAAATACTTTTTATATTTTGTAATTTTTTCTTTTTTTTTGGTTTCAATCAAAACCCACAACAAATATAAGAATATGATTTTTCATATTCTTATATTTAGATTTAAATTAACTATTTGAAAATTAAAATATCAATCTTTATAAGATTTTATTAACAAAATCCTATATTTTATGTCTATAATATCTTTATTGAATTCATTAATGATGAAGAAAGCTTTATAAATATTAATAACCACGTCGGTCACAGTCTATTCTCCAAAGCTTGAAACAAAAAAGGTAAAATTTCTACCATATTCTATCGTACTTAAATTCTCTTCTTTAGAACTACATATTTTTTTTCTCTTCTGTAGAAGCGATTGAAAAGGTAACATAAATTTTTGACACTGTTTTTTCTTTATGATTGATCATTTGATTTCAACGTACTTCAATTCTAATATGCAACAAATATTATTTCTAAATTTACTTTTATGTATAAATAATATAACATGGAAGATCAAACAAGGACTCCTTTGCAAACCCCAAGTGTTGAGGTGGCTCTTCTTTGACTTTCTTATTAATATTTTTGACGTTCACGTTTTTTTAAATACAAAAACTAGTGTTTTCTGCATTGTTTTAGTTTCATCTCAAGTACATCATATTCTATTGACATGAGTTATTTGCTTTTATGTATATTTAATATCTAGCAAAAATTTGTATGATACTTCACAACTAATGTAAGCTCAAGAAAAGAAGCTTCTACATTCATGGAATGAAGTGATAGGTTACACATGATGGAAGCTGTCTGATGCATGTTGATTATGGAGCAAATCATGAGTTACACATGCTGAGAGATGTATGATACATGAGTGAGAGTTAGTTATGAGACAATGATGTGTCATATAACTGTTGGACTCAAGATCTTGCTTTGGCGTGAAGCAAAGAAGATTTGGGTTTGGCGCGATATTAGGAAATAGAATATTGCGTTTGCGGCGTATATAACCGAGTTACCTTGGGTAGATTTAGGTCAGCCGTTTCAATAGAGAAAAAGCTTAAGCAAGAAGACGAGTGACTTGTTAGTGCAGATCGTTGTTCTTATTCGTGAGATTAGAAATTGGTCCGTCTCTAGTCGTATGTGACTGAGAGTAAATTGGATTGAACAGATCTAAGAAGATTGTTTAAAATATTTCTAATATACAAGAAAAGTGTTCTTGGTATCTCGTGTTTGTTCCTCGACTTGGTTGTCTCTGAACTTTCATTTGGTATCAGAGCGGAAAACCTATGTGGTATCAAAGACTACTAACAAGTTGAGATCCTGCGGATTTCATGGAAAACATGAAGGAACTTGTTACTGTGCAGAATCCTATCATGCTTGATGGTGGTAACTTTGGTCATTGGAAGGCAAGAATGAAACACTTAATCAGAGGTATTGATGAGGATGTGTGGACTGCAGTTGAAGATGGTTGGTCTGCTCCCACCATGATTATGGACGACAAGACTATGGGACCAAAACCCAAAGACAGATGGACTGACTCAGAAAAGGCAGCGTCCAAGTTCAACTCTAAAGCCTTAACTGTCATATTTTCATCTGTAGACTTGGATCAATTCAAAATATTCAAGGTTGCGAGTCAGCTAAGGAAACGTGGGACACTCTTATCAATCACTTTGAAGGAAACACTAGTGTGCGAAGAACTAGGATTGATCACCTTGCATTGAGATTCGAGAATTTGAAAATGGAAGATTATGAACCTATTGATGGCTTCATATCTAAAATTAGCGAGCTAGTGAGCGAATCCTCGGTTCTTGGTAAGAAGTATGAGGAAGAAGATTTGGTGAAGAAGCTGTTGAGATGTCTACCTTCTCGATTTGAAGCATACAAATTTGTTTTAAACATTGTTGTTGATACCGATGAGATGAAATTTGATAAACTATTGGGATTCTGAAAGTCTATGATCTTGAAAAGCTAGACCGAGTGTCGACTACTTAGAAGAGTATAGCTTTTACTGCAGAATCAAAGGAAGACAGCAAAATCTTAAAAATTGAAGAAAATTTAGGACTCATGGATCAAAATTTCAATAAATTTATTAAACGAATGGAGAAAGGAGGAAGCCGTTCGGGTGGACGTTTTCAGAAGAGTGACTCTGATCGAGGAAACACATAATACTTGAAACAATACTCATCTAAGAACTCTAAGAAGAAAGAGTTCTAGTGCTATGACTGTGAGGGTTTACGGACACTTTCGGAATGAATGTCCACTTGCAAAGAGAAGAGAGATGAAGTGCAAGGGTATGGTCACACTCGAAGTGAGTGCCCAAATACTCTGAAGAGTGACACTGAGTCCGAAATTGACAGTGAAGGAGAGGAGCTGCATTTAAATTTCATGGCTTTAATTGGACACGAAGAGGTACATAAATCTCATTCAACCACTGAGTTGGCAAATGAAGAGGAAGATGACGATCTCGACCATGACCTTGAAACGGAGTACAAAGCATTATTTGACAAGTTTGTTGAACTTAGTCATGAGAATCTGCAACTCCTCAAAGATAAGGCCATGTTGAAAGCACAAGTGAACATTCTGGAACTTGAGCAACCGTCCATCCAGACTACAACTCGCTCTATCTTGAATGAAACTGACCAGGAAGTGCTCTCTTTAAAAAGAGCCATGGCCGAGAAAAAACATATTCATAAACAGTTTGAAGATAAGTTCATTTAGATAACTGATCTACTGAAACAAGAAATGGATAAGAGCAAGCTGCTAGAAAATAAACTCGCAGAAAACAACAAGAAAGTACGTGTGCTTACCAAATGTACGAAAACACTTGATCACCTTCTCACCTTGGGACAGTGTCCAAGAATCATCACAGGTCTTGGTTTTTGGGGATCTATATCAAAAACTACTGGAGAGAGAGTTATGTTTGTGAAAGAGACATCAAAAGGAGAAATAGAAAAGAAACTTGAAGAAATCAAACCTGCTGGTGTGAAGAGGGATGCTGACAAGCTAACATCAAGAAGGATTGGTAATGGCTGTCATTTCTGTGGTAAGTGTGGTCATCATGTCCTGTTATGCTGCACACGCAAGCATCGGTATGAGTGAACTTGGAGGTTAAACTTGTGCTTCATGGAACCATCTACCTATGGTCATGTTTGGGTAGCAAAACGAGATTTTTACCCAAAATACAAGGAACTTACTCAAAAAGTGTCACATACTGAGAACTTTGAGCTACACACTGAAGCAGAACAACACCTTGCCTGCAATCTGGCACACATACACGTGGATGGAGACATGACAAACAATGTTGAATACACCAGTGCAAAAGAGATTAACCAGATTGACCTCTCTTGGTATTTTGACAGAGATTGTTCAAGACATATGACAGGGAATCAAGAGTACATTGAAAAAATTGAACACATCAAAGGTGGAAAAGTAACTTTGGTAATGGCGGACAAGGAAAGATCTGAGGTGTAGGAGTAATAGAAATGACTAATTTGCCTCGCCTGATCAATGTATACTTCATAGATAGACTTAAGACAAATCTCATCAGTGTTAGCCAATTGTGTGATGTAGGCTTGGAAGTTATCTTCAACAGCAAAGAGTGTCGTGCATTTGACTTAAAAGGAAATCTTGTATTGTGTGGAGTACGATCAGGAAATAACTGATATATGTGGAAGCCATCACATACATGTTTCACAGCAAGGGAATCAAAACTCGACCTCTGACACAAGAAACTTGGTCACATGAACAACCATGGATTGATCAGACTCGTATATGCAGAGGCGGTTAGAAAAGTTCTTGATCTTGAAAAACAGATAGACACAGTGTGTGGAGTTTGCTGCCAAGGCAAACAGATCAAAGTGCAACACAAACAGATTGATGAGATCAGGTCCAAGCGCATACGGAGAGCTAGTACACATGGATCTCATGGGCCCCATCACAAGCAAGAGATTTTTTTTTTGTCGATGATTTCTCCAGATACACTTGGGTTGACTTCTTGCGGAACAAAATGCAATTGAGAGCTTCCGAATCTTGGCACTGCAACTTAAACAAGAAAAAGGTGGAATCACTCAAATCAGGAGTGATCACGGTGGTGAGTTTTAGAACGAACAATTTGATCAATTCTGTCAGAGTCAAGGAATTCGACATCAGTATGCTGATGTTAGAACTCCTCAACAAAATGGAGTTGTGGAAAGAAAAAACAGGACGCTGCAAAAAATGGCTAAAGCAATGCTGTGTGGAACAGTATGCCATCAGGGTTTTGGGCAGAAGCAATTGAAACTGTGTGCTATGTGATAAATCGAGTGTATGTCAAATCCAAGACCAAGACCACACCATATGAGATCTTCAAAGGAAAAACTTTTAACCTGAGTCACATGCACGTTTTTGGATGCTTATGTTACATTCTGAATGATAAAGAACATTTAGGAAAATTTTATGCCAAAAGTGATGTTGGAATGTTTCTAGGTTACTCAACCACCAGCTCCGCATACAGAGTCTTCAATCAACGCACCAAGTTTGTCGAAGACAATATGAACGTTGTGTTTGATAACAATTGTTGGTTTCTACCAGGCAAAAGTGACTCAAACGATTAAATGTGTAGCAGCAACCCTCTCATAGTCAGTGGAAGTTAAGATCAAAGATGAGAATGAAGATGAAAGTGAGCAAGAAGAAACTCATGTTAATCTGGATCAGGGAGAGTTCATAAGAACCACTCATCTGCTGATGTGATCGGTGGTGTATTCGATGAACGAGTCACAAGAAAGAAGAAAATCAACTTCAAGGAGATGGTTAAATTGGCGTGCTTCATGGTAAAGATGAATGAAGTGGAATGCTTTGTCTCACTGATTGAACCAAAGAACATCCAGGAGCATTGGAGGATGAATTGGACATAGTCAATGCATCAGGAACTAGAGCAATTCGAGTGTTTCCAAGTGTAGGAACTAGTGCCGAGACCAGGAAATGTGAATATCATTGGAACCAAATGGATTCACAAAAACAAGACTGACGAAGAAGGCAATGTGGTCTGAAATAAGTCAAGACTCGTTGGGCAAGGCTACTCACAAATTGAAAGTATTTACTTCGATGAGACGTGGCTAGGCTTGAATCGATCAGACTACTGATTGGAATGGCATGCAATCTCCATATCAAGTTGTATCAGATGGATGTTAAAAGTGCATTTCTTAACGGTGTGCTACAAGAAGAAGTCTATGTCACACAACCTAAAAGATTTGAAGATCCTCACTTCCCTGACCATGTATACAAACTCAAGAAGGCTTTCTATGGACTTAAACAAGCTCCACGAGCCTGGTATGAGAGACTAACTGAATTTCTCATTAAGGCTGGGTTTCAGAGAGGAGGAGTCGACAAAACCTTGTTCAAAGGAGAAAATGGGAGAGACATACTAATCATTCAAGTGTATGTTGATGACATTATCTTTGGAAGCACATCTCAATCTATGGTCGATGAGTTTGTGAGAACCATGCCTCAGTTTGCTAGATGATGGGATCACGGTCTCTCAAAGTACTTATACTAAGAATCTCATCAAGCGATTTGGGATGCAAACCAGTAAGATAGCCAAAACTCCTATGAGTACCACCACCAAATTGTGTCGAGATAATGATGGGAAGTATGTAGATGAGAAGCTATATAGAGCCATGATCGGTAGCCTTCTCTATCTTACCGCAAGTCGATCGGATTTGTGTTTGAATGTGGGAATATGTGCTCGATATCAAGCACATCCAAAGGAATCTCATATGAATGCGGTCAAGCGCATAATTAAATATGTGAAAAGAACCTTGGATTTTGGTGTTCACTACACCTTCGAAACTAACGCGAATCTTGCAGGTTTTTGTGATGCAGATTGGGCTGGATGCTTGGATGATAGACATAGCACTTCCGGAGGCTGTTTCTTTCTCGGAAACAACATGGTGTCATGGCATAGCAAGAAACAAAATTGTGTTTCTCTCTCAACAGCTGAGGCAGAGTACATAGCCTTGGGGAGTTGATGCACTCAATTACTCTTGATGAGACAAATGCTTGTGGACTATGGTATTATCTCTGACCCATGTTAGTTCATTGTGATAATATGAGTGCTATAAATCTGTCTAAGAATCCTGTTCAGCACTCACGCACCAAACATGTGGACATACGACATCACTTTGTGAGAGAGTTAGTAGAGATGAGAATTGTGATTCTTGAGCATGTATCAACCGAGAAGTAACTTGCAGATCTGTTTACCAAACCGCTAGACTACAACACCTTTTTGGGTCTCAGGAAGGCGTTGGGAATTATGAATCTCTGAATAAGCCATGTCAGAGAGGAGAGTCATTGTATATATGTAGTACTGCATGTGTCGATGTCACCACACCATCAACACCTTGAACCAACAAGTTCTTCCCTGAAAGTTCTTCTCCTTGACTCTTAGTATCACATTCTTCTGATTCACAGGTGAAAGACACTCATCTCGGACCAGGATATTACCCCCATTTTTGGTTTGAGGCTTGATCATTATCTGGATTGAATGAGGAAACACGCAAGAGGATGAGTGTATGGTGAAAGTCCTCAGTGAGTTAGACAATCAAAAGGATGTGTCACATAAGTGTTTATTCAAAAGAACAAGCCAGTGTGTCCAACAGTTAAACTGTTGGGTTACACAAGAGCTTAATCAAAAAAGACCTGGAATGATGGACACTTGTTTTGGAGCTGGGTGTTACCACACTTTGAATCTGATTTCAATCACTGTCTTGGTTAGGCATGGATAATGTCAGTCTCTCAGGGTACATGTTTCGGAGTAAGGTGTTACCACACTTTGACTCTGAGTTCAATCACTGCCTTAAAATAGAGATTGAATATTGATTACCTGAAGAAATTAAAGAAAAAAACAATAAAATATATATATTCTCTATTAAGTTGAAGAAACATACACACAAGATGCCTAATGTGTGTTTTCAGACCTTATAGATGAGTGTGATACTGGAGTTGAGTTTGGACAGCAATCGTAGAAGAATCTCGTATGTGACAGCTACTCGGCTGAGAAACAGCTACAAATTTGGGTTGGTTCATTGATTTCACTTCAATTTTTTATGGCAAGCTATGTGCGGAAATCGTTTTTCTGTGACTCTCCTCTTACATAAAACGCATTGAATAAGTGATGTCTTTCTGAATATACATTTTTGGTTGATACAATTGCTACTCATGTTTCTCAACATCTCTCATACTCTTTCATGGTTGTAAGTGTTGTCTCCCACTTTGGTTACATGTCTGTTCTAAGATTGCTTATAATATCACAATCCTTTGGGTCAGATTATTTGGGCATGTTTCCTTGTGTTGCTAATGGTCTAATTAAGTTGTGTTAGGGTTTCTTAAGTGGAATAAAAAAAAGTTCAAGTGCCTCTTGTGTCACATTGTGTTTCTTATGGCCGACACAACTCTGAATCGCAACATGCAATACGCAAGAAGAAGTGCTCGTCTGCAACAAAGCCTTGAGTCGTCTCCGACTCCACCGTCCTTAGGAGCTCTATCTACCTCTCACAAGCAACAACGCCAGCGAGGATCGAATCAATGTCCGATGAGGAAGTCAAAGTATTTCAGCCGAAGAACCCTAGGTATGAAGCTAGTCGTGCCTTGTTTCAATCTCGGATCCAAGAGAATCCAGAACTGCTTTGGTCAAAGATCCCTCCAGTCACCAGTCGGTTCATCATGGCGCATGCAGATAAGCGATACAAACACCTGACGCCTCCCAAGTTTGTGATTCAGCAAAGGTTGGATCTTTCTAATGAGAACCTCTTCGATGTCAAACGAGTGGTTGTGAAGGCTGGATTGATCTACACTCTCATTGAATATGATTCGTTTCAATCTAATGTGGTAAGAGAGTTTGTGGGTAATCTGTTTGAGGCTAAGGTTAGAGATGATGGGGTAGGAGTGTTCGTGAGAGGTTCTTTGGTCACCTTTTCTCCGAGTCTGATAAATGTGATGTACATGATCCCTGGTTTGAAGAAGATCCTGACTACGCAGCCGAAGACATTGATTGTGTCTGTGCTTTTCTGACTGATAATCAGGTGCAACGGTGGGAGAACATGAGCTCAAAGTACCTGACCATACTGAATCAAGTTCTGTACAAACTTGTGTCCTTGAACTGGATGCCTATTACCAACTATACCTCCAAAAAATAATATATAGACATCATTTTAAAATAATTACCTACATCTGAGAGTTGTGACTATTCATATATAACTTTGAAAAACTATAAATTGTCTATGTTCATAAGTTTTTATTGTAAATCTTTCACAATCTATTAATGAGTTTTCGTGCGATATCGCACGGGTTATTTACCTAGTATATATAATAAAAATAAAATAAAATTTTTTACTGTTTTGAATAAAATGTTTTCAAATTCATTTTTTGAATTTTTTTTTTTTGAAAATTGTTTTTGCAAATTTGTTTTATGAAATTCGAAAATGTTTTATGAAACTATCTTAAAAAAATTAATTTTTATTTTTTATTTTTAAAAAATTTAAACCTATCTCAAAACTCCATCTTTTCAACTTGAAACACTAAGTCTAGATTAATTAACTCTATGAGTATACATATGTACATTTACATTTTAATGAAACTTTTTTGATCAATTTCTTCATTGGAGACTTTTTTTGGTGAACATAATCTAAAATAGATTATCCTAAAAAAATATATTAAAATTATTTTTGCATTTGGTTAAATTTGAAGTATAGATTTGCATCAAATTCAAGTTTTAATCACTTTCGCAAATTCTTCATAACTATATGCAAACTGAACTAACCATTCTAAAGGAAATCGCAGGCCTATAAAAAACTAATTATTAAGATTATATTCTCAAACTGAATTTTTTTTTATTATATACATAGCAAAAATATGTTGAATAGTCAGTAGAGATTCCAGATTAATCCATACACCTAATCTGCATTGTTCTTAGCTCATGAGATATCTCAAGCACCAACCCTTGCATAATATTTTCAACTACATCAGAGACTACACCTTCAGCTTCACCACCACAATCCAACCAAAGACATGGCTTTATCAGATCAGCCTCAACGACCTGACCCAATGTTCTTGGAGAGTCACAGCAGAGTACACTCCAGTCCAAACGTCTCATAGTCTCGTGTATCAGATCTTCTTCTCTAAAGGAAGCTGGTAGATTGACGACTCTCGAGCTCTGAGATGGCTTGAAAGGCCAAAACTTGATGTCTTGACGGTATATCTCTCGGAGAATCTCGTCTGTGTAGTCAAGAACAAGAAGAAGCTGCTGATCGTTGTTGTGGTTACCGTGTGAGAATTCGTCTAGCAGTGATGTTTCTTCGTTGCATCTCGCCATAAGATTAGTCCAGTTCAGTCTTGAAGCTTGGAGAACTTGCTTCACAAACTCATGAACAGAGTCTTTCTCTAGAAGATCCATGTTTGAATCAGCAAAAGATAGTAATCCAATTTGCTCTCCTGCATGAAAGTAAGAGATTAAGTCATTAAAGGATCGAAATCATGAAAGCATTGGTCGATCAGAGACAGAGACAGAGACTGACTGTTTCCGGAGCTAACTGTTTCGTCTTCCATATGAACTCTGTCTAGTACAGAGACAGGACTCGGTTGCTCCTGCTCCTGGTTCAGGACAGCAATGTTTCTGCCTCGTCTTTCTATACTCGAACTCGACTCCTGCAACGATTTAAACCATAGATTTAACATCATATCCGTGCAGAGACATCTATTGTTTCTCTCAGAACTTACAGCTGATGAGCTCTCGAGATATCTATCTTCCTCTAGTCCGTCTTCTACAGGAGTTCTCAGGCTTGTGTTCTCACTGAGAGACCTTACATTGTAGCTGTGCGGGTTTGGATCGAAAACTTCGAAGTCCTTGTCCAAGGACCACAACTTGAAGCTCTCTCTTTTCTTCTCCAACCTCTGTCTTCTCTCTTTGAGTTTCGTCTGTAAGCTGCTCAATGCTTTAGGGACTTCATAAACCGGTGACGAATCTGATCTCTCCTGCTGCCTTTCCATTGTGAATCTCCTTGGCAAGACATCGTTCTCCATACTTAGCTTGAAGACATCAGACTCAACCCGCTTCTTGCGCCTAAACACCGGTGACTCGGGGCTTCTATAGCCAACTGCACTCGTAGAAACATCACCTGTTCTAAAAGCAGCAGCCTCGGTTTCTCTAGCTTTACCGCTGCTACATTCGGGTCTAGTTTCTGCGTGGTTGCTATCTTTGTTAGATCCAACAACAAGCTTCAACTTCTTGGCTAGATGTTTGAATCTCAAGTACTTTCTATCGTCAACCGAGCTTGACAATCTAGGCTTCAAAAGAACAATATCATCCAAATCATCAGGCAGTGACAGAGATTTATCACGCCGTTCTTTCACCTGAGGTCTCTCCAAGTCTTGACCTTTTTTGGCTGAGAAAGATTTAGGATCTTGTAAGAGTGTAATGAACAATTCTTTGTTAGAACTTAGAATGTCTAATGCTTCCATGAACTGCTTAGACCGGTCTTTTCCTTTCTCCTCTGCGTTAGAACAGATCAATGTTTCAGCTGCTTCATTCACACGAACTTGAAGGTTAATCTCTGAGCTCTTCCTACAAGATCTCCCATTCTTCAGATCCATTTGCTTATCAGTTTCACTCAAAGAAGATTGCTTTTGCTTATCCAGGCTACTATCACAAGTTTCCTCCGTTAGATTCTTGATCCTCTTTATCTCTCTCTCTAGTAATCCCTGAACAGGTTTTGGTTCACAGCTCTCATCTTCTCTTTCAGAACTTAAAGATCTTCTCCTCGTTTTAGGTTTACATGAATTCTCTCCTTCCACAATCCGCTGAACAAATCAAGAGATTCAGTTTTCTCCTTCCAAAAAGCTAACCCAAATACTACAAAATGTTTTAAAAACTTACATCATGACACTGACATCTCTCATGAAGTCTCTTGAGCAAATCAAGCTGGCTTTTAGTATAAACATTACCTGCAACAAAACAAGAATCACAAAATTGTAAAACGAAGATCATGAACTGATCCAAAGAAAACACTTAAGAGTACTAACCTGCAGAATCTCTGCTGGGTTTCTTCTGTGAACTCAGTCTCTTATGACCAGATTTAACATGTCTGAAATCGAAGAAGTTAATCAGTTTCCAACCACAACCGGACTTATAACTCTCGTAGACAAGAGGGCTTTTAGGGAAAACTGGAGTTCCAGGGCTCTTGCTGCTTCTTGGTGATCTCCTTTTCTCCATTGATGATCAAATAACCTCACAAATCATTCAAAAACTCTGTCCTCAATCTAGTACAAATCGATTCTCAAAATCCTGGAAAAAAAAACCCAACTAAAACCCTTATCTTTTAGCAAAACATCAATATAAACATATAAACAAGACACACAAATAAAAACAGAGATCTTTATAGTTCTGTCTGAAAAGTTACTTCTTCTGGTTACTGAACTTTTAATTTTACTTTCTGGGTTTACTTTTTATTCCTTACCCTAAACCCTAAACTGAGATTTTCAGTTTCGTCATGAAAAAAAAAAAAAACTTCCTTTAGTCTAGTAATGTAATCTTTACATGTATATATGTGCTTATATAGACTTATCTATCAGAGATTTGCTTACCACTGAGATTGAAATGGGACAGAAAAAAGTGCAAACTTTTTCTTTGCAGAGACAGTGGAGCCAATCAAGCACTGAGCTTTTGTGATGGACTGGTTTTAAAGTTTAGAAACCGCAAACATTTGTTTCTGCATACAAAAGAAAAAAAAAGTGGTGAACATGATTGAGGTTGAAGATCTTTATCGAGAATTAAAGGGACCCTTGTCTCTTCATCTACCCTTCTAATTTTTTTAAAAAAAAGATCTTTAAAATTTGGGGGCTTTTTATTTGTCTTCAAGAAAAGTTGTAAGGACAATAAATGAGAATTACTGTGTATTCTTGGAGATGGGTCCTCTCTCCATTAAAGAGGCTTTTAGTCTCGTTCTGGAGGAGGAGAATGAGAAGAGGAAGAAGATGAAGTAAGACTCTTTATAAAATAAGAAATGATTGGAAGAGAAATGTAAATAATCAAAAGACCAATTGAAAATAGATCTTTTATTAGACCATCTGACAAAAAAATTTGTTTGTTTTCTTTTTCAAATGCAAGCAGACATTTTTCGTTGTGGGACTTTTTGTTTATTTATAATAATTTACAACCACCTTTTTAATTTGCAAAATAAATAAGCGAAAATGAGAGAGGAGAGGGACGTGAGACTGAAAGAGACAATGTAAATTTGCAGATCGTTTCGCATATAAGACAATGCTTTCAAATAAAGCTTTTTATTTCTGTCATCTTCTTATCTACAAATGCATGGGAGAATAGCATATTCATCCATCAATTTAGCTAAAATTAGATCAATGGTTTTGAACTCACAAATCATGCATACCAAATTAGAGTATTTTAACTTAGATTATTTTCAACTTAGATATTCAAATTTCAAAATTATGATATATATCTTGATGAGTCAAATAAAAGAAGATGTTATACTAACTACAATATCATTTTATTTTATACAATATAAAGATATTTTATCCGTGCACAAAAAAAAAAGATGTTTTATCTGACATGACAGTTGAGTTTACATTTAATTTATCATCTACCTTATCAACTTGTCAATAGAGATATTCACCATGATAAAATTGAATTATGTAAAATTTTAAATAATTAATTTGCTGTGTTTTTACGCATAATATCAACTTTTTGAATTAATTGTTGCACTTGAACTAAGTTGAAATATGAATAAATCATTGTCCCTATATTAATACAATTTATATGCGTGGATGTGGATGTGGAACATCTTTAACCCTATTGCATTTTCTAATCTAAAATAAAGCTTAGGTATAAAATACTTCAATTCAATTTTGTTCACCATTTTGTAGTAGAATAAAAATAATTTTATTTATTTCATAAATGAAGAAATATACTTTTTATTTATTATTATTATTATTATTATTTAATCTAAAATAAAATATAATATAATAACTTTCATAATATAATTCTTCTGTTTTGAAGGGAAAGAAAAAGAATAACTGAATTGCTTAGTGTGAGGGTCGGTGACTTTTAGTGAAATATAATAATAGAGTTTTTTATTTATAAGAGAAAATATAAAAATTTATTATTTTCACTTTTAAATATAAAGATAAAAAGAAACATTCATTTATAATTTCCTCTAAAATATATAAACTCTATTATAGAGATATATATTGAAATCAGGGACGGATCCATAAATTTATTTAGACTAGGCACATTATTATATTTATTATAATTAGTATAATAACTTATTCAAAATATAACATAGTTATATAAGAGTTAAAAGTTAAACTGAAAGTATATAATAAACAAAAAACATTAAAACCCCAAATATAAAAAACTTACATTATAATAAATGCATTAGTTTTCAATGTAAAGTAATATTCCATAAGAACCTAATAAAATAACTATAATAGCATTTTAGATACGGTAAAATAAAAGGAAGTAAATAGTTTAATTAAAAATATATATATATAATAAATTAAAAAAGGATAAATAATTTTACTTGAAAAATTGTAAAGAAGTAACTTTTATGGATTCAACAATGTTCAATTTATGAATCAATAACTGTCAATATCATACTTCGTGTACAAAGTTTATGTTATTTAGTTAAAATAATAACGTCTTTTGTCTGTAGAATTTAAGAAAAAGGGAATAGACGTAGAACTCGTAACATTCAACAAGAAATTATTAGGATTTAGGGTTTATAATATTTGATTAGTAATTATATGAGATGAATACTTAAGTTGTTGTATATTTTAGATTGGATTATATACATTATATTATTTTAATTCTAGTTGAGCACATTCATTTTATTTGTGATTAGACTGAAACATTTTTGTTTTGTTTTTGATTGGGTGGGGTACTTTTAATTTTTTATGTTTAACTTAAGTTTTATTTATTTTAAGAAAGGAAACAAAAAAAAAGTGTGGGACATGTGCCACACCCACTCTTTTTATTTGTCTGCCCCTCATTAAAATAAATTTACCTTTATAATAGATATCTATATTTTAGAAGAAAATATAAAGTATACATTGGAGATTTGAAGATAGTAAAACATTAATTTATTACTGTCAGTAAGAGGTCTGTCAATAAAACTATACCTTTTATTTTTGGCACACATTTTTCTTCTTTTTGGAAATGTAACTGTTGGAATAGAACTCATCTGCTTTTAATGATTGTTATTAGGGCAATTTTTTAAGATAGTATACTTTTAAGTTTTTATCACAAAAATATTTTTTTTAAATAACTAAAATAATTTTTTATTTAAAAAAAATAATATTTTATTTTTATTTTTAAAAATTTAAAATTCAAGCCATAAAACTTCAATCTCTTAACTCTAAACCCTAAGTCTAAATTAATTAACTTTAAAGATATAAGTGTATATTTACATCTTTAATAAAATATTTTGGTTTTTTTTATTTGCTATTTGTATGAAAAAAACATTTTTAAAACTATTATAGAGTATTTCTATTATTATTAATATAGTTCTTCTTAAAGATTTATCAATTAGTTCTGAATACATAAACGAATATTATTAGTCTAACTTTCTTCACACTAATCTTGTTAGTTAGCAACGTAAAGGCTCTTATACCATCTTCATTGGGGGTTCTCTCTTTGAAACTTTAAATATATGTATTATATATCTATATATGTATATATATATCATATAAATACAAGTATATATGGAACTCCATAAATAAGGGTTTTTATTGATTCCAAAAATCTTTTTTTAAAAACTCTCATTTATTTTTTATAGAACCCCATAATTATTTATGCATATATACTATATAATATATACATATTATATATACATAACACATATATTAAGAACCCAAATAGAAAAACCCCGTTGGAAGTGTTTTTATACTTCCCATCTATGTCATAGTAGGTGTTGACACATGCTCAATTAACAGGTGTGTATACATTTATATCAACATGTTAAAGGATATTTTAGTTAATGAAATATTTTAGTTATTTTTTATTTATTTGTTATTTGTATGACAAAAATATTTTTAGAACTATTTTAGAGTATTTCTGTTATTATTAATATATTTCTTCTTAAATATTTACCAATTAGTTCCGAGTACATAAATGAATATTATTAGTCTAACTTTCTTCACACTAATCTTGTTAATTAGTAACGTAAAGACTCTTATACTTCCTATCTATGTCATACTAGGTGTTGACACATGCTCATTTAATAGGTGTGTACATTTATATCAACATGTTAATGGGTATACTTGAATAAAATATACTGATATAGTAGCCGATCCCAATAGTGCATGTTCTTTTTTCTTTCCATTTTCATACTTTGCTACCGGGTCTATGGATATCTTACAAGTATCTTTTTAAAAACTAGTAAATCAAATCAAGCTCATTCCTTTTTTTTTTAAAAAAAAACTGGAAATTACGCTCATTTTTCAGATGATAAACGAGGATATAACACGCATTGGAATATAATTACTAAAACAAGTACTTAAAAATGCCATACCACGTAGTTATTTTAGTAATTATATTCCAAGGCACGTTCACGAAGAATCTAGCAATTTATTTAGTTCTAGTGATTTATGTGGGTGAATGCATAAATCATTTTGAGATCTACATGTGTTTTTTGTTCTCATATATTTTATTATAACACAAATAGATGTCAAATATTTATACATATAATTTAATTTTTTAACTATGACATGTTATTGTCGTAGTTGAGATGGTGACAACGACTGTTTGGACTTTTAATTCACCATTCACGACCTTTTGTAATTATCGTTTTTGCATAGAACAAAGCAATAGTCTTTTCAAATGCATGTATTTTACTGCTACTGGAGTTGTATATCAACAATGTTATTTTTTTGGTTGAAAATATATATTTAAATAAAACTATATGTTATTGAAAATATTATTTTTTCTTAATTGTCAATCAGTTTCTTATTTGCTCATTTATTCTGTTATTTCACTAGTGACAAGTTTAAGTCCTTCGCGAACGGGATTAGTACATCTTAAGTCAGATAAGAATTATAACTTATGTTAGTACAATATAATCGTATTTTATAAAATGGGTGGACCATTAATATGATTGGTCGACTAGTAACGGTATACGTGTGGTTGTCCACTAATCAAATTCATCTAACTTTACACCAAAAGTTTCTCTCCGCCGTCCAATATAATATAACTATTTATGTCAAGTTGTCATTAGGGCTGGGCACGGATCGGATATCCGGGTTTTTGAAGGTATTTGTGATTTGCTTCGTATGTTACGGATATCTATTTTTTTGATTTGCTTTGCTTCGGAAAAATACGGATATCCGGAAAAACGGATATCCGGAAAATAAATAAATATTTGCGGATATTTACGAATACTTACGGATATCTTATCCGTTTTGATTTATACAAATAATCTTAAAAATTTGATACAAATTTATTTTGTAAAGTATTTCTTTAGTATAATATATAAACTAAAAATTAAAAGAATTAGTGAATCTACATATTTTGTAAATTTTTTAAACTTTGTTAATAATTATAACATCACAAAACTTAAGAAAAAGTTATAAATTTCATAAATTTTTCTCTTCTTTTTATGTAATACTTTAAAACTTTAAATATAATCAAGATATACTTNATTTAAAACTTTAAATATAATCAAGATATACATGTATTTATACATTGCCGGATCGGAGCGGATATTCGCTTCCCAAAATTTTAATATTTGTGATTTGCTTCGATTTTAACGGATATTGATTTTTAGTATTTGCTTTGCTTCGAAAGGTTACGGATATTCGAAATTTTCGGATCGAATCGAAACGAATAACGAATCGAATCAAATTTAACGGATAAAATGCCCAGCCCTAGTTGTCATAATACATTCATATGATAAATTACAATCGTTTTATGTCATAAACGAAAATTCAGTAGACGAATTATTTTAGATAGTGTACCGACAAAGGTATCACGACGTATGACATCTTCTCGCCATTTAATTTATTTTCGTAATATCAAAACACGGAAAAATCGATAAATATTTCCAACTTCCAAGTTCCAAATATATACTGCACGCAAGTAAGACAAATGCAATTTATAGAATAATAAACTCATGTGAAGCAAAGTTGAATGCAAAATATGAAGTTTGCCAACCAATTTATTAAGGTAGTTGGACTTCTAGTCTAAAATCAATTGATGATAAAATGAATAATTTATTTATTTTATATATTATTTAAGATTTCTTCCAACTTTCGATATGAGATATTTGTTTTTAATACGTTCATTCGAGATGATGGTTTTTTGAGTTTTAATCTCGAAATATTTGGGCAAGGATCAGTTGACCGACTGGACTGAATCAATAATGGATTAGGTTGGATTGTTTGGATCGGACCCTGATACCATGTTAAGTTAGATGGACTTCTAACCTAAAACCAATTGGTGATAAGAACAGTGATCCATATATTTTATATATTACTTAAAATCTCTTCCAACTTCCGATATGAGACATTTGTTCCTAATACAATTAATCAAGAGGTTATCATACACATTATAAATCTTTTTAATACAATAAGTTACACCTTAGACACAATATAAGCAACCACTAAATTCTTAAGTTAGAAACTCTGGAACATTGTATTTTATATATATACATACAGTATTGCCTAATGGGAGTAAAATAATTATGCTAATTAATCAAATTACATCGCTTACAAAAACATCAATGTATTAAAATACATAACCATATCTTGTAACGCGTATTATCTAAAGACTGTGACATGGTTGGCTTTTATTAATATTGTGAATGGCAGTCGCATGCAGACGATACCCACGTTAATTAGTCATTTTTTTGTCAGCTAGTAGATTAATTAACGGTTCTGCAAAGATACAACGTAACGAGAACATAAGACAATCCCGAATGAAATACATGAGACTAAACCGGCAAAGACACTCTTTTCCGGAGTCAAGAGCCCAAACAATGGAAGCAAGAGCAACAACAACAGCATAAACAATGCGATTAATATTCATAAGACTCAATCTTTCTATCGATATTTATGGGAACCAAATAAAATTCACACCGTCATTTTTATGATCGGAGAAAAACTAAATAAACCTAACTTTCCCTTCTCTGAAGGTCTCGATTATCTGCAGAGCCAGACGCTAAGCAATCAATATATAAAAACAGACGCTAAGCAATCAATATATGAAAATAGATGCGAATAATAGATCGAAAAGAACAAAGAGAGCAAAAAAATTTATTCTGAATTTGCGTTTAAACGTGAACAACAAGTAAGAGCATTGGCCAAAAGAGCTAATTGAGTCGCAGCTCGATAACAAAAATGGAAATATGCCTAAATTGCTCTAAATGCTTAGTTTGCCGTAAAAAGTTATCTTCTGCATCTCTCGCCTCGATTTCTCTTATATACTCCTCCAAGGTTGGTTTACACATTCCTTTTCTGCTCATGAGTCGAGTTTATTACTTCGCGGAAATATTCTATTTTCTTTCGATCTTCATGATTATCCTCGAAACTTCATATTTATCCTTGGCACTTGACATTTATCTTCTCCTATGAATAAAAGATAAACCATCTTATTAATCTTAGACTCATTCTCGTCTAGAATCACAAGTGGGCTTTTTAGCCGCGTTTTAGACTTCTTTGGGCCATTTTTTTGACTTTGAGCATTTTTACGATTTCTTTAAGAAATCACCTTTGATACGAGTATCGACTTTATGAAGGAGTTCAAATTAATCGTACAATTGAAACATCTGATGTTTTAAGTTAACCATCGCTATTTCATATCATCGATTCAAACTTATACGAGAAAACAAGTCTTCTCGGATTTTATCGTAAAGTTTCAACGATTACTCCGATCGAGACAAAACAAGGGACATCATGGTCATGGCTCAATGGATGGAGCTATGATGATGAGACGAGAGTGCCTGATATTGATATGATGCGGCTGTAGTCGCCATATGGTGATCTGGCCAGAGAGGACCGAGCTCCGACCTTCCTTGGGTGGTTTAGATGGTTTGAGAAGTGTTAGTAAACCTTTTTCCCTTTTCATCGTTATTTCCCGAACGTCATTTATTGAAGAGATTAGATCTTCTAATTTGAGAAATTGTCGTATAACCTCAAAAGTTTCGTTCCCATGAAATATTTTCCGGGAACTTTCAGGCAGTGATTTCGTTGTAACCGATTTTGATCTCAACAGTTAGCCTCCCAGCTCGTTAGAACTGTAAACATTTAGGGTGAAGTTCTAGTGGGCGGTCGAGCAAGTTAGGAAAGTTAGGCAAGTTAGACAAAACTGATGACCTAAAGTCCGAAGATGAATAATAATTTTCTTTGCCTATAAGTAGATGGAGTAAGTTTTTCAAGTTTTTTACTCACTTCTCTAGAAATCTCTTTAAAGTATAACACCTTTCTCTCTTCCTTTCTCTCTTTTCTTTTTCTTGTTATTGTCAAACATGTCTTCAAAGAGGAAATCTTCCTAGAGTACTAAGGCTCCACATTCCAGTCCCGAGAGCATTTGTGATGACGATGAAGTCACCCATAAGGAGGATTTCTCGCCCCGTTCTATCGACCCCGAGGAGGCCGAGGCGTATTGGGTTGCTACATGCAATGTGATAGTTCATCCGGCCGAGGCATCGTACTCTTCTAGGCCTCGCCTTCAGCGCGTCTCCGGCCTTCTGAGCAAGAGCTTGTATCCCTTCATTGATATTGTATGCGAGTTTTCTCAAGTCGTGGACGAGGTAGAGTTATGGATTCCGACGTATGGGGAATGTGATGACAACCCTTTGGAGGGTTACTTTACATGCTACGAGGTGCATCTTGTGCACTGTCGTTTGTAGTTTCTCATCTCGGAAGTCATCATCCACACCCTAAACCGCTTTGAGCTGTCAATAAGCCAGATGACTCTCACTGGTTTGCAACATCTTATCGGCATTCTAGTTCTAAGCTACGAACATGGGATGGTCCTTGATGCTGATTACTTCGAGGCCTTCTTGCGGCCTCAATAGTCATTGGGACCTCTCATGTACCGTTTGACACCTTGAAGGTTTATGTCGATAGTCAAGAAGACGACCTCCAACAGACACGAATGGAAGGAATGCTTTTTCTCTGTTCTTATTAACGGTGCGTCTACTGCAGAGAGTTGTATCCTCGTTTTCCGTAGTGAATGAAAACATCAATGGTACTTTGATTGGATATTTGCATGTTATTTCTTTCTTTCGGCGATGTCTGACCTTGTTTTTGCATTTTCTTTTTTGCAGTTGCTAACCCTCTTTGGTCGTGGCCCCGGGATTTGACCATTGTGAGAGATCTTTTCCGAAGTGGCCCATTTTATTGGTCTTCCTTTTCTCTGCAGCGGGTTTGTAGGGCGTTGGCATATCATCACTCCCGGGCTGATCCTCAAACATTCACAAAAGAGGAAGCTGATCCGGACATGGACGAGTTTGCTCCCCACGATGTTCCGGTGACGAGGCACATAGCTATGTTGTGATGTACTCAGGTTTTAACCACTAAAACCAACCGCAAGTGCACGGTAGTGCGCGGTAGTATATAGGGATCGAATTTCTCAGAGACCAAGGTTATACTATAAATCATCGAGAGAAAAATCAAGCTAGACGACAAGAGTTTGTTTTGGTAGTTTCAATTTTAGAAATGTAATAAGGAGAATGTAAATGAAGTTTCACAGATGAATAAAAGCGCTAAGCCATGGGTATTCTCAGGAAAACACAAATCAAGATATGAATGCTAGATAGGGGATTTAGATTTAAACCGTTCTCGAACTCAAACAATAAGCATAGTTTAGTTAACTTTTGGTAAACTAAACCCTATGAATTAGAAATCTAAAGATCAACTTCCGTTTTATCTAGAATTCTAATCATGCAATTTAACAAGTTTGATTTGTTCACAAGTTTTCTAACAACGACTTCTGCCAGTTATGAACACTTGCTCATCTAGATTCGTTTCAGGAGTTTAAACAATCATTTTCGGTGAGTTTAAACAACCTAGAGATCATGAATTAGGTGCGCAGTCCAGTTCAAGCAATAAGACACATCTAGATGAAGAACCAATAGGATTAACCCCTATCTAACATATCGGTCTCAATGATTCATGGATCCCTTTGATTCACCATAGCTTAACTGTAGGATTACTCAGACATGAAATGAAGAATACAAAAAATAACAGAATGATTCATTGAATAGAAATGTAGAATAAAATAGGGTTCCGAAAAGGCTTCTCTATCAAGAGTATAAATTTCTTCTTCCTAGAGCTTACAATCTTCAAAGCAAAAGCCAATCCAAATGTAAAATGTAACATACTGAGAAAAACACTCAGAAACTGCAACAAAAAGGGTTCAACACGTTTTTCTCAAAATCCCTAAACAAAACCGGTTCAAACTTGAATAAAACCGAAAAATCTGGTTTTCTTGCACGCAGACCGGCTTGGATCGACCACGGGATCGATCGATCCAGGAGGGGATCAATCGATCTGGATGATGAAGATCGACTCATTTCTTATCTCGGTTGATCGAAATATGTTCTGCAAATCCATGCAAAATGGATCAACCGTCAGATCGATCGATCCAGGAGGGGATCAATCGATCCATGTTATGCGGATCGACTTGCTTCTTGCTCGGTCGATCGGAATGTGTTCCGCAAATCTGTGCAAAACGGATCGACCTGGGATCGACTGATCCAGGTGGGGATCGATCGATCTTGACCTTGACTCATCATTTCTTCTCTTTTTGCTCCTTGTGCTAAAAACTCCATCCTAAGGCATCCTAACCTGAAAAGAGTCGATAAGCAACAAAAAGACTCGAAAAACGATTGAAAACATGGGTTAAAATACGCTAAAAACGCAACACATCAACTCCCCCAGACTTAATCTTTTGCTTGTCCTCAAGCAAATTACCATGATCCGAGAAAGAGGTTTGAAAATGTGAGAACTCACATGTCCTTTAAAACACTGCGTTACCATTGTCAATTTCAAGCCATATCTAATCGCACCAACCTAAGAAGGTACTCTATGTACTCGACCTCAGCTTAGCAACCCAACCGTTTTAAGCCCACAACTCATTAGAGTTGTCCAAATTCACCATCACCGACCTCATTTTAGAACTGAACGTGCACTCTCATCGAGGGAATATTGATAATAGGACACATAGATTCTTACTGATTCAAGTTCTTAATCACACATATAGTTTCTTTCCTTTCCTTTTCTCGCTTCACTCGGTCAATTTCTCTGTACTTTGTAGGGTATCATTTTTTTTTATTGACTGAGTTTATTGGACAGACTTCCATGAGACACAGGCACTAACGGTGGTTGCCACTAAGCACCTGGTTCACATCTTTTTGAACTTTATCCTTTTTTTTTGTTACTCTTTTTTTTTCTTTTTTTTTTGAAGGGAAGAGAAATGGAAACTATACTCACAAAAACTAGTCTTTTCAGACTTGAATGAGGAGTCCGATCCAATGTATGCCAAGTCACAAGACAATAGAAATCAAGTATATTAGGTGGGAGGTCAGCTTTTGATCCTTCAAACACCCAAACAAGTATGGATGGTAATGGTAGATCGATCCACTTTGGTGTTTTCTACGTTGTACAGTCTTCAATCATTAGCTGAAAGAATGGTCACTAAAACATTAGATAGACAACAGTTTCAAGAAAAGTTCATAGTTCCCAACTTTTTTTTATGACTCATTAAAACAAACTGATTTGAAACAAAATGACTCAACAGAAATTGTGAAACAAAATTGTGAAACAAACTGACTCAAAGGAAACACAGAAAAAACACAAGAAAACGTTAGTCCTAGAATGTACTCTCTCCCAGACTTAGTTCACACCGTCTCGGAGTAAAAAATAAATCCAAAGGAGAATACGACAAATGCAAAAGTACATAAAGAAAATGAAAATGATATAATACAATGGATAGAGAGAAATGATGTTGATCACGCATGGTCGCCGGGACTGCATCTCCTGCTTTTTTCTAGTCCACGCCTGCGTCTAGGAAGGCGTGCATCGGGGTCTGAATCGGCTGCATCATCATCGTCCAAGGTGTCGGTATCTCTGTGTCTAACAACATCAGGTATGCCTCCAATGTCATCAGCAGGCTCGAAAGGCTCGAAAGTCTGCGGAGCGCGGCAACAAGAAGGGGGGAGGTGGGCAACGGATCTTCGCAAGTGCTCCCCATATGGTCTGCATCATTGTCGACATCTTGACCAAAGTGTCGGCAGTCCAAGCAAACTGTTGCTGCTGAGTACCCTCTAATTGGTGGTGCTCCATAATCAAACTGACCAGTGTATGGAGGTAACATGTACTCCATGGAGGGGTTTGGAGTATGGTCGACTGGGATGTCGGGAATGGTATCGTCCTCGCCTTGCATCTGAGCAGTCAAAGAAGAAGAGCCTCGGCGACGTTTGGGAGATGGTGTAGGAGGTGTGTAGAGAAACTCAGCCGGAGGCCTGAAGCGCATGTTCTCCATAGACGTCAGAGATGTAATGGAAGGCTGTGGGAGCTTGCAGAGAAGGACCTCACTGTCAGGAAGGGTAAACCGGTAGACCAGTAGACCTTACCATGGGAGAGAGAGAGAGTCCTGGTGTTAGTGAGGAACTGGGCATCAAACCTGCTAATAGCATCCAAACAAGGAGTCCTCGAGGGGTCGATGTCATGATACTTGAAGATTCGAGTGAGGAGACCACCTATGGATTCATCCAAAGGCTTCTTGAAGTGATCACGCAAGCCTCTGAACTTCCTAGAAAATAGCATCTCAACGAACAGTGCTCCCATGTTAACTGAAAGCTCGTAAGTGATCATGCTTCCTCTTTTCCTAGCAGAAGATGACCCAAATACTTGGCGACCACTCGTAGAACTGGATTCCTAACCATAGCAAGCTTGGCCTCTCTGGAAACGTAGTTGATTTTGGCGATCTCACTCCATAGAAGACAAGCCTGAGGGAAATCGGGTAGAAGCACGCCTCATGTTTGGTTTCAAACCCAAACAGTGTACACAGCTGATGAATAGTCATCTCATAAAGTACTCCATGGATGAGGAAGGTAAGCTTATCTTCACTAGCAACCCTATTTGTCTCTGACTTATAGTGCAGCTCGATTGAGGAAAGAAACTATATAACCAGCTCTGGATAAATGGGTTCAGGATCATAACCAAAAGTTCCAAGCCCCATGTTCTTCAACATCTTCTTGACATCCCGCACTATTCTAACTCCTTTGTAGTGTAGTCACAAATGAACTTGGTCGGGTTTAGTGTCATCCTCAGCAGACCATTGTAGAGAAGGTTATGGTAACTACTCCATCCAACACTGTAATCGCGGTTAGCGTAGGGAGGAAAATTCTTCAGAATGATCTTACTAGTGATTTCATCTCCTTTGTGTTTCGAAACATTAGCAAATGGTGTCAACACCGGTCGTGGCCAAGGAGCTGCTGTCTGAATTTCCTCGCTATCCGGTTGGACTGAGCTAGATGCACATGTTGTATCCACATCTTGAGTATCTGGTCGTGCTACTGACTTATGTTTCTGATTCTTCCTTGACGTTGACTTACCCATCTTCTGCAATTAAACACAATTTCAGAAATGAGTTTTCAAAAATATGACAATTAAACACAATTAAACTCATCTCCAACTCCTATTTCCTTTTTTGTCGAAATTAGACTCCTTATTTTTTTCTTTATGAAAAACAAAACTCAAATTCGTAAAATTAAACTAAAACTATGAATTCAAGCATGGGTTATGTCCGAAATCATCCCTAATCAACATCCTATCACACGATTCAAGCCAAACAACCCTAAGAAACTCAAAAATTTCACCTTTGCACCTTATATTTTTGAACTCAAAAAAGGATTTTGAATTCCATACCTTTGCAAATCGAAGGAGATAGTGACAGATTCAGAATGAGGTCGCAAAACCGTATGGATTAGACCCAAAAATCATCAAAAACGGAGTAAAATTGAAGAATTTAGGGATTAGGGATTTTGAAACCCTTTTCTCTCTATGAAAACGATTTTGAAGAGGGGAAATGAAGGTTTTTGATCCCAAAATCGAGTTAATAAGCTCTGAAATCGTGTTTGTTCGGTTCAAATCAAGTGAGAGTAAACCGGAGAAAACAGAAAAATTGATTTGGTACTTACTCGGGGCGGGATCGATCGATCGCCAAGGAGGATCGATTGATCCGCTATGGATCAATCCGTGCTCGACCAATTGGCCTTTGATTCGGTCGATCGAAAACACTTCCGTAATTTTGTGGGTTTCGACGCTTCCTGGATCGACCGAGTCGGATCAACCGGACAGTTGGGCGATTGATCGATCTCTTCAGATCGATCAGGGGATCGAGTTTGGTGTTGGTCCGGTCGATCGATTTTTCATCCGAAAAATTTATTACCTTCAGATCGATCATCAAATCGACCGGTCCAGGATCGATTGATCGATCCACTTGTTGGACATGCCTAAATTCTCTTTTTTTTTTTCATTTTTTTTATACCTTCGAAACTAAAAACAAAACTGAAATTCATACTGAAAGAGAAAATATAAAGAGAGTATGAACACATACCAGTGGGTTGCCTCCCACCAAGCGCTTGTTTAACGTTATTAGCTCGACTTTGGCACCCTCTAGGCTAGAGGTGGTTCATCAAGAGAGACAGCTTCTCCCTTAGGGATCTCTGAATAGGCTAGATATGGTTTCAGGCGTTGACCATTAACCACAAATTCACCACCATCATGATTCCACAACACAATTACACCATAAGGCTTCACTTCTTTGATCGTGAATGGACCAGACCATCGAGATCTAAGCTTTCCAGGGAACAACTTCAGACGAGAGTTGAAAAGTAGAACCTGATCATTGGCAGTGAAAGTTCTTGGAATGATCTTCCTGTCATGATAAGCCTTAGTGCGCTTCTTGTAGATCTTTGAGTTTTCGAAAGCCAAATTTCGAAACTCATCTAGCTCATTGAGTTGAATCATCTTTCTCTCAGCTGCAGATTTTATGTCAAAGTTCATTTGCTTGACTGCCCAAGCTGCTTTGTACTCTAACTCCACTGGAAGATGACATGGTTTTCAATAAACCAGATGAAATGGGGTTGTGCCAATAGGAGTCTTATAGGCGGTTCTGTATGCCCACAAAGCATTATCTAGCTTGGTTGACCAATCCTTTCGAGTTGTTCCAACTGTTTTCTGCAAGATGTTCTTGATCTCTTTGTTAAAAATATCAACTTGTCCACTTGTTTGAGGATTGTATGCAGTTGTCACCTTGTGTCTTACACCATTTTTCTTGAGAAGATTCTCAAACACCTTGTTTATAAAGTGTGTTCCTCCATCACTAATCACCACCCTTGGCACTCCAAATCTTGGAAAAATGATAGACTTGAACATCTTTAAAACCACCTTAGCATCATTTGTAGGACTTTTATTGCCTCTACCCACTTAGAGACATAGTCTACTGCAACGAGAATTAACTGATTGTTGTGGGAGGATGGAAATGGATCCATAAAATCAATGCCCCATACATCAAACACCACAACTTCCAAGATAAAGTTCTGAGGCATCTCATTTCTCTTGCTGATATTTCCTTGTCTCTGACATGCATCACACTTAGAGACAAAGGACTGGCCATCCTTGAACATTTTAGGCCATCAATAACCATCCTGTAGAATCTTCGAAACAGTCTTGCTCGCAGCAAAGTGTCCAGCGTAGTTGGAACCATGACAGTGGAATAGGATGTCTGAAATCTCTTCTTCAGTGACACACCTTCTGAAAACATTGTCAGCACATTGCTTATACAAAAATGGCTCATCCCAGAAGTAACGTCTGACATCTTTTAAGAATTTCTTCTTGTCATTTCCAGTAAACATAAGCGGCTCTTGATCTGCAGCTAGGTAGTTGACGATCTATGAAAACCAAGGCACCTTTGGAATGCTTGCATCTTTTACTGGCACATAACCATCATTGTACTGGATACTTACTGCATAAACAAATTCTACCGGAAGAGTATCAGCCAAAGGTAACTTTTCTTCCACCTTCAGTCTATACAGATGATTTGCAACTCCATTTTCAATCCCTTTCTTGTCTTTGATCACAAGGCCAAACTCCTGCAGTAAGAGAATCCATCGCAACAACTTCAGTTTTGCATCCTTCTTAGAGAGCAGATATCTCAATGCAGCATGATCGGTGTGGACTATGACCTTGGATCCAACAAGATAAGATCTGAACTTCTCAAAAGCATAAACAATGGCCAGCAACTCCTTCTCAGTAGTGGCATAGTTGCATTGTGCATCATCGAGTGTTCTGCTTGCGTAGTAAATGACATGAAGCTTCTTTTCTTTCCTCTGCCCCAAGACAGCTCCCACAACGTAATCACTGGCATCACACATCACCTCTAAAGGTAATTTCCAGTCTAGTGGTTGGACAATTGGTGCACTAACTAGTGCTACCTTGATGGTATGAAAAGCTTCCAAGCACTCGTTATTGAAGTAAAACTTAGTGTCCTTGCAGAGAAGACGAGTCAAAGGCCTTGCAATCTTGGAGAAATCCTGAATGAACCTCATGTAGAACCCCGCATGACCCAAAAAACTTCTGATCCCTTTTACTGAATCAGGTGGATGTAGACTCGTCATCACCTCGATCTTAGCCTTGTCAACTTCAATGCCCTTTTTTGAAATCTTGTGGCCAAGAACGATGCCATCTTTGACTTTGAAGTGATACTTTTTCCAGTTCAAAACCAGATCCTTTTCCTTGCACCGCCTAAGTACCCTGCACAGATTAGAAAGACAAACAAAAAATGAAGATCCATAGACAGAGAAATCTTCCATGAATATTTATATTATATCTTCAATCATGTCAGTAAAAATAGACATCATACACCTCTGGAACGTGGCTGGTGCATTGCACAAACCGAATGGCATTCTACGATAAGAAAATATGCCATAAGGACATGTGAATGTGGTTTTCTCCTGATCATCTGGATGAATCGGTATCTGAAAAAAAACTGAATAACCATCTAAATAGAAATAGTATGGATGGTTAGCCAATCTTTCAAGAATCTGATCAATAAATGGCAAAGGGAAGTGATCTTTTCTAGTTGCAGCATTCAATTTTTTATAGTCTATGCCCATTCTATGACCAGTGACAGTTCTAGTGGGAATCAACTCGTTCTTATCATTTTTGATTACTGTTACCCATCCTTCTTAGGTATAACATGCATAGGACTAACCCAATTACTATCAGAGATATCATAAATTATTCCAGCTTCTAGAAGTTTCATTATCTCCTTCTTAACAACATCTCTTAAATTCGAGTTTAACCTCCTCCGATGTTCTAATAGAATTCCTTGATTCATCTTCTAGATATATCCTATGCATACAAAGATCAAGTGAGATACCAGGAATGTCATCTAGAGAGTAGCCTATTGCTCTACGAAACTTCCTTAACTCACACAAAAGTTTAGGAGTTTCAACGTTGTTCAGTTCAGCATTGATGATTACATGATAAGTAGAGTTAGGACCAAAAAATGCGTACCTTAGTCCTGCTGGAAGTGTTTTGAGTTCCACCTTTGGAGCTCTCAGTTCACTTCATAGGTTGAGATGATCCACAGTAGATTTTGGTGTAGGTGATTTCCCTTCATCAAGGCTCAGAAAGGCTACCATGTGTGCCATTTGCACCCCATAATTCCACATCTTAGCAAATCCGGCTGTATCCTCATTCAAGTACCCATGCTCACTCTTAGTTAGAGTAAGAGCAATCTCCAGAAGATCGTCTCTCAATAACTCCTCAGTCATTTCCTCATCTTCATCATCTTCTGAAGCATGATCAATGGAAAAAGTATGACCATCCAGTGTAGTTTTTTTCAGCATCTTATCCACTTCAAACTTCATGATTATGTCTCCCATATGGAGATCTATCTTGCCTCTCTTCACATCAATGATAGCTCCTGCTGTAGCTAAGAATGGACGCCCCAAAATGAGAGGATCTTTAGGCTCTTGATCCAGCTCCAGCACTACAAAATCTGCAGGAATCTTGTAGTTTCCAATCACTACGTCGATGTCTAAGACAACACCAACTGGATGTCTCACTGAACGATCTGCAAAAACTAGCTGGATCTTTGTGGGTTTAAAATTGGTGAAACCAAGCCTCTTAGCCACAGTGTATGGCATCAAGTTCACACTTGACCCCAAATCGCATAGAGACCTCCTCAAGATAGCACATTCAATCTCACATGACAATACAAAGCTCCCTGGATCTTCCATCTTCTTTGGAACTTTGTTCTGAAGCAATGTGCTACATCTCTTGGAGATAAACATAACACTCTCTTTAGGAGAAGCATTGTTTGTCACCAAACTCTTCACATACCTCTTCAAAGCAGGCATCATCTCAACAGCGTCCTCGAATGAGAGTTTCACAGTTAATTCACTCACCATTTCCTTACACTAAACTGCCTCTAAATCTCTGCAAGACTTCTTTTGTTTCACAAGATATGGCAGTTTTGGTGTGTACACTCGAACTGGAGGAAGTGTATCTACAACAACTTCTACAGTTCCTTCTCAACATTAGCTTCAACTGGTTCAGCAACCTCCACAGTTTCTGGATCAACATTCACCACTACTGGTTCTTTAGTCTCCACAGTTCTCCTCTCATTAGGAGGCAGCTCTTTACCACTCCTAAGGGTGATAGCATTAACAAACTCATTCATGGGGTTTTGTTCATTTTTTCCAGGAAGAACTCCAGTAGATCTTTTGACAGCCTCTGCGGTTTGAGCCACTTGAGTGCCAAGCTTCTTCACATGAGCTGAAAGAGATTCCCATTTGTTGTTCAGATCCTGGTACATGCTGTCGACCTTAACTGAATTTTTCTGAAAGAGATTCCCATTTGTTGTTCAGTTTTCTGATTTTTTTGGCGTTGGCTGCGAGCAATCCGCGTTTGGTTCTAGGCTAATTCCTGTTGTTCGACCCAAAAGAGATTTTCCTCCTTTTCTGTCATGGGTTTTTCGAACGACGAGTCTTGACGAGCAGACCGGCTTCGTTTTCTCCTTAGATGTATCTCAGCATCTTCCTCCGACTGATTGGACTGATCGCTCATATCCAAGTAAATGCACTCATGATCTTTTTCTTCGTTTTCCCGAGTAGGAGGTGGAAGATTTTCCGCGGTCGGTTGTGTGGCAGTTGGAGTTACTTCGTCGGGGTTTTGCCCCGATGGGTTCTTCCGTGTGTTTGTAGTTTTGTCTAACAGATTCTCAAAGTTGAGCCTTCTTCCACGGGTTTTAGTGGTTCCACGCGGAAGGAGACCTCTGGTTCTCGCAGTTAAGGTCTCGACCTGTTTTGCGAGAGATCCCATGAGTTTTTCCTTCTCTTCCAATCTTTTCTGGGTGGACATCTTCTTAATCTGTTCGAATGCTGCAGTGTTTGTGTATGCAGTGACCGTGGAGGCATTCCCAGCTGGAGTTTTCTCAACGTTGGCGTCGACAGTATAATCATCGCGCGTTTGCTGAGTGTTGTCAGTGTATGTAGTCATAACTGATCGAGCGTTATGTGGTTGCGAGTAAGATTGATATGTACCCCCCTCCATTTAGTGTCAATCTGTAGGAACAAAAATGGACACCGTCGATTTCTGTGATTGGAGGAAAGCCAAGTAAACATAACTTTCCCTGAAGGTCTCATTATTTGCGGAGCCACACGCTAAGCAACCAATATATAAAAATATACGCGAATAATAGATCAAAAAGAAAAAAAAAAGAGCAAAAATTCTTATTCCAAACTTACATTTAAACGTGAACAACAAGTAAGAGCCTTGGCCACAAGAGCTAATTGAGTCACAGCTCGATAATAAAAATGGAAATAAGCCTGAATTGCTCCAAGTGCTCAGTTTGCCGTAAAAAGTTCTCTTATGCATCTCTCGCCTCGAATTCTCTTATATACTCCTCCTAGGTTGGTTTGCACATTCCTTTTCTGCCTGTAGGTCGAGTTTATCGCTTCGCGGAAATATTCAATTTTCCTTCGATCTTCATGATTATCCTTGAAACTTCATATTTATCTTTGGAACTTGAAATTTATCTTCTCCTATGAATAAAAGATAAATTGTCTTATTAATCTTAGTCTCATTCTCGTCTAGAACCGCAAGTGGGCTTTTAGCCGTGCTTTAGGCCTCTTTGGGCCATTTCTTGACTTTGAGGTTTTTCCTGTTTCTTTGAGAAATCATCTTCGATATGATGCCGATTTTTTAAAGGAGTTCAAATTATTCTCACAGTCGAAGCATTTGATGTTTTAAGTTAACCATCACCGTTTTGTACAATCGATGCAAACTTGTACGATAAAACAAGTCTTCGCGGTTTTTATCGTAAAGTTTCAACGGTAAATCCGATCAAGACGAAAGGACTGAGCTCCAACTTTCCTTGGGTGGTTCGGAAGGTTCGAGAAGTGTTAGTAAACGCTTTCCCCTTTTTATCATTATTTACCAAAAGTCATTTGTTGAAGAGGTTGGATCTTCTAATTCTAGAATTCATTGCATAACCTCTTTTAAAAATTTATACGAAAGTTTCTTTCCCTCGAAATATTTTCCGGGGACTTTTTGGCGTTGAATTTGTTGTAACCGATTTTGACCCTAACAACATTGAAGAAGAATAAAGACAAACCATCATAAAAGGAGGAGAGAGAGAGCAGACCCAAGTGGAAGTGTCAAAAGCACCAAACTGAACATGACTAGAGAAAGGATAAGATGATCTCTTGTTTAACCTTCGTCCCAAGGTAATCAGAGACCTGACGAAACCACAAGTCAATGCATCCATCCTACAACAACTGCTGAAAACAAAAATCCTTAAAACCCAAACACTAGAAAGGAGCAAAACACTTCAAGAAAACTGCCTAAACCAAATCACAACCGGCATGCGCAAAGGAGAACCATAACCAGAACAAACGAACCATACACTAGCCGGAAAGAAACCAGAAACAGTGGGAAGAAACACAACTGGAGTCACAAAGGAGACAACTCCCTTCCAAAAAATTCATGAAAACACACACCCAATCAGAAATCTGAGAATACCATGAAAATGCATAGTAATACTAAAGTATTACTCTCACCAAACACCTAAGACCCAACTCCGCAGACGAACACTGATGAAAGGCCAGAAACAAAACCGATAAAATCCGCACGAACTTGTAGATCCCAACCAGATTAGAGAAACCATTACAAAAACCGATAAAACCGAAGTCCCATCAGATTTGCTGTCTCCCACTACCACCGGCGTAAACAGAAAGGCACCACCGATCTGTAAAAGCCAAAACATCTCGAGAGAAAGAGGTCACAAGATGAAGAAAAAGCGCAAAAGAGAACCGAAAAGGAAAATGAGAGAGCAAGGGAGCCCACTTCGGCACCGGTAAAAAGCTCTAGCTACCGAAGAGACGACAATCTTCAGTCTAAATGCTTGACAGCGCATAGAAGAAAAATAAGGTTTTAACTTTAGCTGAAAATAGATTAACTCTAGCTCCACCCACATTAATTAGTCATTTATTTGTATTTTATGACATAATTACGAAAACAGTAGTTACATACATTTAGCATGCGTACCTCACATGTTATGAAATGGCCAGGTGAATGAAGAAATGAGGCTCAAGTGAAAAAGGGACCACAAAGGGCTTGATTGGCAGAACATTAGCATAAACATTATGCTCGTTATTATCCAATCAATATTTGTCACATAAGCATTTAGAAAAGCATTTACAAGATGCTAATGCTCTTTGCTCAATACTCTCATATAAAGCTTTAGGTAGAGCATTTGCAGTTAGAATATTTAAAAATAATTATATATAATTAATTTAATTTTATTTAATAATATAAAAATTATGTTTATGATTTTTTTTTTTTTAAATAGTGTTTAAATATTTTTTAATTTTTTAAAAAGAACAATATTTCACATTTAAACATAATATAATTTTTATATTACACATATCATTCATTATTTTAATAACAAAACATAATGTAATATATATTATTGCAAAATAGTATTTTTTATTTTGAAAAATTTAATATTTTATTTTTATTTTTAAAAATTTGAAACCATAACCCCAAAACTCCACCCCTTAACTCTAAACCCTAAGTCTAGAATAGTTAACCCTAGGGATATAAGTGTGTATTTAACTCTTTAATAAAATATTTTGGTCAATTTCTTCCTTATATGCTATTTTTGTGACAAAAACTTTTTAAAGCTATTCTAAGGTATTTCTCTAAAATAAATGTATCTATATTATTTAGAAATAAATAAATTATATATCATATATTAACTTTTATGATAATATTATAGATGAATTATTTACAGCTCTAACAATAAATAAATAATACAAATTATATATAATTAATTTATTTTATTAATAATATTAAAAATTAATTTTATATCAAAATTTTTATAATATTTTAAGGAAATTTTACATTTTAAATAAATTTCACATTTAGTTTTTAAAATAAATAAATAATCACATTTAAAATTTAATTTATATTATTATATAAGATTCATTATTTTTAATAACACATATATTATTAATATATATTATAATTTAAAATATATTATATACTAACTTTTATGATAATTTTAAAATGTATACTGCTATTGATTTACCAATCATTTTATTAAAATTTTTAATAAATGCATGCAACTTTTGTAGCATATAGCTTCTGCATCATAGTGCTACTGCTTTATTTTAGCTGCCAATCGAGACCAAAGGGTGTTATGTATTAAACCAACTCAACTATAAATGGTGGTGGGCGGTGGTCGTTTCAAATTAAAGTGGCCATGTGATTTTATTTTGTTCTGACAGTGACCAAGATACTGGACCTGGTTAATTAACATAAAAAGAAACAAATGAAACTCTTTCAATATCAAAGTAGACTTCAGTGCAATGCTGATTGTGTCTGGTGCTTGTTCTGTTTAGTTTGAACATCTAAAGCTAATAGAAGAAGGGTGCCTATCATTGCTCAAAGTGTAACAAAAAAGTTTCGGATGCAGTTATATGTGGCTACGGGTGACCATCTTAGCTGTTGCCTTTATTTGACCATGAGAGGGGCATATCCTCAATTTGATGTTCTCTCTTTGTAAGCTTCATTTTTTTGCGAAGTCCTTTTCCTAGGTAATGTTTTGGGTAGAGCGAGGCTCCAAAGCATGTCGGTCTTTGTGATTTTTAGTAATGCCTTTGTTTGTGTCATCTCATTTTTATACTGTGGTCGGCTGTGACCCCTTTTGGCTGTCCTTGGGTACTCTGTCTAATAGCTTCTCCTATCCTAAATGCATATATCATCAGATGGAAATAAAGACTTCAGTAGTTCAGTGCAATAAATGGTGCCGCTATTAATATAACTAAATCTTGGCCAATGAATCTTATGGGCTACCGATTCAAAACAAGCTGCATCGAGGGGATTGAGTCATTCCTAATTAATAATACTAGAGGTTTTCCGCGTTACGCGCGGATTATGGACTATATTCTGTTTAATTTTAGTTTGCATATTAGTTACTTTTATTTTATGTTGTATTGAATATAATTTTTAAATAATTTTCATGTTTTAAAATTTTGAAAATTTTATCATCATATGTTTTTTTTTATAAATGTAGTATACACACTATTATAAGATCAGTTATATTATAATTTATAAGATTCTAGAGTCGGACCCACCCTACGGACAGGTAAGCAAATGAACGAAATAATACAAATATATTTTAAATTTTAATGAAATTTTTAGTTTATTCCTAATTATAATTTTCACTATTTTTACTACAAATTTTACTATTTTTTAATGTTCCTATATTAAAACAAATATAACTATTTTACTTTGTTCACAATATTTCCTTTTCTTGAATTTAATAGATTTTTAATATATGTCTTCTTAAATACTATAATTTAAACAATTTCGAGATAGAAAAGCCAATTTTTATTAAATAAGCAAGTATTATAAAAATATATATATTAAATATGTGAATATATATCTATGTTGTTTTTATGGTTTTTAAAACTCACATCAACAAAATTTTGAAAATAATAAATCCTGCAATTGTTTTTCTTTATTGACCACCAAAATTTAGGCTACACCAAAAAAATAACAGAAAACCATTATTTATGGAGCATTTGATGTACTGTTAGTATATGGTTCAAATATTAAAATTTTAAATTTACACTGATGTCCGAATTTATAATAGTACTTATACTATTATTAGTGATGTAATTAATATATGGATGACTTATCCAAGAAAATAATTTATTTGATTAAATAGTAGTAGTTGATTGTATTTTATACCAATTATATATCACTTCTCAAATTAAAACAAGGTAATTAATGTTGGTGAATTACTGACCAAACATGATAAATATCTAAAAACAAATATAACTGATTATTTGTATTTTTAGTGGTAAGATACTCAGTGTGATTTTTTTCGGCGGAGACTTGGGAGTGTGTTTTGTGGATAACTGTCGATTTAAATGTAGTCTAACTAACAGTTGACGTCTTTCTTGTTCTTGCTGTGCTCGGACGTAATTGATGTGTTATTTTCTGCCGAATTTCAGGTTTTGTGATGCATGTTAGCAGTGTTATAATATGAACAAACATATTGTGCATTAGTTTATGAATGCTCTTTGGGTGGAAGCAGAAAAGAGTCGATCATTTCACTTTCAAATGGAAATAATAGTCTAATACAGTCATCCCAGATGCATTAAAGAAATAATATACTATTCAAATGTTAGATCCGCGTGAACATTTAACTTTGACAAATTACGACAAAATTAAGGCCAAGTGATAGTTCATGTGTCATTATAACCAAAAGTAATGAATATGCAAGAAAAGAAAGTAGATTTATTAACTTGAGAATGCAGAGTCTAGTTGAAATTTCAAATACACATAAAAATATAAAACCCAGAACATGGTTTTCAGTAAGTTGTTGTAGTTATTGGTAATGTGAAAATTGAAAACGCCTGCAATGCAACATAGCAGTGAGAGTGTCCAGTGACGGAATCCCTCTTGATTTAGACTGCCTAGTCTTTGCGTGTTTTCTTAGCAGAACTCCCCTCCTCTTTATCTATTTCTTCCTCTCTAGTGTTATTGGCATCAACAGGGCCTCAACTGAATCATAAACAGTACCTCTTTTCTCCATCAGCCATGGCAGCAGCAGTGAAACCTCTTATGGTCCTTCATTACTCTCACAAAACCTAACATTTCAAAATATTATCAGTAGGAAGAGGTGACAGTTTAGAACAACATGTTGTTTTTTTCTTAACAAAATCAGAGTGCTTACTTCTGCGGATAAGCACTGCTTGCGCCACTCAGTGTCAAAGTAGAAATGAGTGCCTGAGGTTGCGTTGAGAGAGAGCCAACCTTCTATTTACACCGACCATACAACATATATCATAACTTATTAATCAGCAGAACCCAGCAATAAGTAATACTGAACCAGGAATCATCAACATTCTCTAATGGTCGGTAGTCGATGGTAAGAGATTGTTTAAACTAAAGAAAAAAAGAGATTGTTTAAACTATGGTCTAACCTAACTTATTAATAAGTAAGTCATCGAATGCAGATACCATCAATATATAATATAAGTAACCAGAATCATCAACATTCTATATTGAACGTCGTTTGATGCTCAGAGAATTTGTAAAACATATTATAAGAAGTTCTAGAAGGTTATATCGAGACTATATATTAAAAATCTTAACATGGCGTAGCAGCTTACCTCCAACCAACATAGGGCTAATATTGACCGCCAAACCCACCATTGGTTCTACACCAGTGGCCATGATCGAAGAGTTTCTTTGAGATCATACATGAGCTCTGGTATATATAGGCTCAATCAAGCGGTTGATGGTGAAGTAACACATGCATTGATTAAGAGGTTGTGTGATTAGTGGGCTAATTTGATTGATAGACATTACTGCTACCTCTGTACTGTAATGGCGGTTGTGCGGATGAAGGGGAAGGGGAAGCGAAAAAGCTTCGTCTCCAAAGTTAGAGGTTTAGATATTGGACAAAGCTTTAGTTATAACTGGGCCTAATTAAACGGGCCTCACTTGAATTGGACGAAGCTTGAGTTATTACGCATATAAACATCTTCGATTACTAATTAATGAAGTGATGCGTTTTATATAGGCGGACATGTGTCGAAACCAGATCAATCGACTTACTAACGTGAATGCTGACGGGTCGCAACCAGAAATGAGTAAAACACTCATTTATATAATTAGAGATCTTTTTGTTTAGTTATACTATTTTTGTATGTTTGTTATAAGATGTGATATTGTTTTCAATTTAACTTAAATTATTTGTTTTTATATGCTTCTTTTTGATTTAATAAACTATTATTTTTAACGGGTTGTAATACAAAAGACTATTTTTTAAATATATTTTTGGCTTTAAAGTAGAAGATTACAATTTAAAACATATTGAATAAGAGAAATACATTTTCATGTTTAATGCTTCATTCGTATCATATTTCTTGTGTTTTGATGATTTTGGAAAATATTTATTTATTATTATTAGGGATTAATGTGTGGGTTTGTTTTCAATAATATTAATATTTGTTATATTAAAATAAAATCTTAATAAATATTTTTTGTAATCTATTAATAATAAATAAACTGTTATAGACTTAAATATTACAACTATTAGTAATTGAACCAAAAATAACTGCTCAAGAAGTAATAAAATAATTTTTATAAAGTTTACATGTACATATAGTTAAATTTACCGAAGACTATGTACCTCAATTTATAAATTTACCCTAACTTTTTTGTATACTTTGTTAAATTCTAATTTTTGTATAGTTGCGTATTCACTTATAATTAGAATATTTAAGTTTCTGAAAATAGATAAAGAGAATGATCATATGTGATTTTATGAATTTGGAACAATAATAATAAAATATATAGTAATTTCACATGTTCATTTATTTATGCCACTCTTGTCAGACAGAAAAAATACATATTTTAAATCTAAATTGTCATTCATGTTAAAATTAAAGATTTATCTAATAATAATTTATACTTCTAATTTTTTTAAAAGTAAACTTAATTTCTCTCACTCTGCACACTACATTACATTCCAAAAAAAAACTAAACTAAGACCATAAACAATTTATAGTCTTTATCTTTCTCAACTAATCTACATGATTCTTCTCACAATACAAAGCATCAGCCATGGCAGCACTTGAAAGCTCCGACTAAAGAAACCCACAATAGCTAATTGGTCTTCTTGGGATCATTCAAAACAGACTCTGCATACAGATCGTCAACGCAATCACCACCGTCGTTATCAACAGTCCCGTTATTCCTCCCTCCAACAAACAAACACCAAAAAAAAGACATTATAACATTGCGAACATAAAATTCTTGAAGATCCAATCTTTATTTTGTTACCTCAAGAGCAGAAAGAATAGTCACTCCACAAATAAAGGGAATGTATATTGTATAGCCTAACCATAGCCAAGTGAGACATCCTTGGAAGGAGCGATCTACGCTGTGGCTAAAAGGACGCCATAGATGGCTAAATTCAAGGACTTCAACGATCCTTGGAAGGAGCGATCTACGCTGTGGCTAAAAGGACGCCATAGATGGCTAAATTCAAGGACTTCAACGCATCTGACTCTAGCGGATGGGTTGATCGGGAGCATGATCATGAATTTCTCAGTCTTACCTCCTGATTCTGATGAGATAAAAATGTACATAATCCAACTGAAAACCATTAGCTGAGACACAAAGTTGAATAACTCTGCAGCTCCCGAGAGGATGGAGTTTCCTATAGAGAAAACGAACTTACTGCCGCCTCCAACAATCAATGCACTGCTGCGAGACATCCATTCATTTAACAGCAAAGCCTTAATTTCTAAACCGATGCACTGCTTGAGTCTGTCACTACGACTAAGCTAGGTAGTTGAAAAAGGTGTACCTGAAGTCCGGCATGCCCATAATGGATTTCATTACGCAAACGAATTGCAGTAGTGCTGTTCCGTGAGATTTTTCTGGACCATTTCAATGTGTCAAAAACATGTATCACCAAAGGAACAAACAGTAATAGAAAGATGTACACTTTGATAATGTGATGAACTCTACAGCGTTAAAGATTAACTTTATCAGAGCAGACTTATTATATCTCATTCGATACAGAGATTGTTGAAGTTGCCTCTGTATAGCTCCCACACCAACCGTGAAGTTGCTTTTGCAACAAAAAAAAAGATTAAACACGCTTCAAGTAAACGAGAACTTATATACTTATTACCAATCTAGAGCTTGGAGATACTTTTCTAATCATTACAAAGAATATAATTGGCAAAAAAACAACACTAAAAGCTAATTGGAGCATCACAAACTCATTGCATATATTTGTCAAGGTGAACCAAGAAAAATCAACATGACCTAGGATTTTTCATAAACCAGTCTACTAATAGGACAACATAATATACATTAATATTCCATGAATGATTTTCTAGAATAAAACCAATAAACTTACTCGTTTGAGTAAAATGAACCATGAAAAAAAAACTCCAATACCAGTAAAATAATGTTTAAACATACTATTGCAAAAGCTTTGGTGAATCGTTTGGATACATTTTTATAATGCTTACTTAAGAAATCTATATGGTAAATCCATTAAATGTTTTCTTTTTTAACTTTGAATTTACTTATCAATTATTACAAGATAAATATATATGTCTCATACAACTATTAGTAAAACAAAGATCTAAGATCATCTATCGGTGATCTTATAAAACTGATAATATTAAATGTTTTGCAATATTTAGATATAACATAAATGCATATAAACTTTCACAATTTGAATATTTATCCTCATAATTAATAAAAATTAAAGTAAAATCACTTATATAGATTGTTATGAATCTCAAATTTAGAAAATATATATTGTGCATAAGAAACATCTATAATTGGTTTCTTTGAAAACTTTTATTAACTCGAATTATTTTTAAGATGATTGATATTTTAATTTGGAAACTTAATAACAAAATATAATTTTTTTATTCTCCAACTATTTATATTCAGCATATTTAATACTCAAGTATTATTTGCGCAAAATTATTCGTGAACTAATTTTTGATTGCACAAAATCGGATTTAAAATAGTTAACCGTTGGAAATTGGACGGAAGTTGTTAGTTTTCCGTTTAAAATTTAACGGTTGACTATTTTATGTCTAATTTTGCGCAGTCAACAATTAGTTCGGTAATAATTTTGTGCAACCAATACTTGAGTATTAAATATGCTGATTTCAAATAGTTGGGGATTAAAATGTCTATTTTCCCCTATATCTCATATGTAATAACATACTCTTAAGAGATTAGATTACCAGGAGATTACATACATAAATCTCACTGTATCTGAATAAATTAAGTTTTAGATGACCATAACAACACAGAAGGAAATATTCAAGTAAGAAGATGAGAACAAATACCTGATCTTCGATTCATTTTGAATTGTTGGTGGATCTAGCAAAAAAAACTCAGAAAATCATATAAAACGTTAAGCTTTTCAGAAATAAAAAAACATTGAATTTTTTACCAATCTATTATGGTTCTCTTTAGATCGAGAGACAATATAAATAGGATACTGAGGAAAATTATTAATATGATAGGGTTGTTTCAGATTCCATATAGCATCTGTTTAAGTAGGAGAAGATTTGGAAGAGGAAAAAAAATCTTTCACCTAAGAAGAGTTAGTTGGTGGAAGACGAAAAGACAAATGTATAGGATGAATTTGGGATTCTACTAAGAAGTGCATATTTTTTTTTGTATTTATAATATTGTCTTACATTTGAAAATCTTATGTATTTTATATAAATGATGTGGCACTAAACTACATTATGATTGACTGATTTAATATGTCAATGTGGACATGCTAGAAACTGATCTTCAATCTCTTTTATATATTGGGATAAAATACTGATATGATCTTTTGATATAATTGTCTTTATTGATCTATACTATTATTTGTAAAGTGATTTTTTGCAATGGAGCTCTCACGTTAAAAGTTATAGCGGTTAATATCGTTTATACCCTTAATGAATCAATTGTATATATTAGGCAAAAATGAAAAACGAATTTTAAATCTATTTAATTAGAAACATGTCTAAAATTAATAAAATAATAATTATCCAAAGTTTTATATCTATATTTAAAATAAAAAGATAATTTCTATATATTTTGTTGTTATCCGAAAAAGTCTTTTAATAAAAATTTAAAATTAAAAAAAAAAAACAGAAAACATAGCTAAATATTAATTAAATAATATTATTAGTTTTATATAATTAAAAAGAGAATATTGAATGATTTCTTATATTTATTTATTAATAATAAATAGTGTAAACTTTTCAAAAACTTATAATACCTAAGAATTTTGAAATGAAAACATAAGTAATAATTTAGCATTATGATATTTTAATTAGTAATACATGCATTAATAAATAATTATAAAATTTTATGCCCGCATTTGCGGGCTAAACACCTAATTTACTATAAATCAAATGATTGTTGATGGGAAATAATATTGTTCGGATTATTATATTTAGATTAGCAGACACTAATATAAACTATAAAATCTTATGGCATCAACGGTGTTATCATCTTTCCGTCATTGTTTGTTATACTTTTATATTAATATTTTAATCTAATTTATTTATTTGATTTAGTCTTAATAATTAAAAACCAGTTGTACAAGTAGAAAAGTAACATCTGTAGAATTATTGTGCACAACATTTTTCCCAAAATAGTTATACCTCATATTTATATCTTCTCTTTCTTACTTTACTTTATTTTATTATTTGTTTTGGTGAAGTATTTTTGTTAGAGACCACTATTGCTAATGCTCTTATAAAATTTGAAGTTAATAAGAGGACCAATGGGTTTTTTTAGTTATTTCTTTTTCTTTTTAATTTATGCTGGGAAGTGAACCATAATTATTGAACCTAAAACCTTCTAAACAAAAAAATGTCTTAAACAAAATATAAAAATAAAAAACTCTCCCTAACAACAATGAGTTTTTTTATAATAACTAAAAACTTATGGTCAAACACAAAGTAACTTTTTTTGTTTTTTGAAATTTTCATTTGTCTTATTAACTTTAAAAGTTCAATTTATTCACAAAAATATATTTTTTGAGAAATGATTGTTTTTCTCAAACATCCTCATCTTCATATTTTATTTACAACATTGTCATTGTTATCAATATGCCAACCACCATAAACAATTAATCTCAAGCCGAATCAAATGCTCTAGTGCTCTAAACTAAGAAAAAAACTCTATCATACTCTTTCCCTTTTAATTAATTAAATGAAACTTTAATTAAATGCATAAATTAGTAAAATACCACGAAACGAGAGAAATTTGCATAATTACAAGTCTACCAAACGCATTTCACGGACCATCCAGATTCTACCTATAAAATTCAGATATGTCTCTTCATAACTTCCAAAAAATTAGTAAGACTTGGTGTAACTATAAAACTTGGTGTAACTGTGAAACTTAGTAAAGTTTCAACTAATTTTGATTGTATCTTTTAGAGTCGCACTTAGTAAACCTTAGTAAAAGTTCAACTAATTTTGATTGTATCTCATACAGTCGCACTTATTAAAACTTAGTAAAAGTTCAACTTACATAGATATTTTTTGCATAAATTTAGTAAAACTAGATAAAAATTACATGTCATAAACACACAATTAATCTTCAATAGGCCAGTGACGAGCAGTCAAATGAATTTCATTGCAGAAGTCCCAAGCTGCACATTGCCAGAAACAACGATCGCATTTCCACTGTGTTCGTGATCCATCTATGGAGACTACAAACATTGTTCTATTATTCTGGAGCACCATCAATCATGTACACTTTGGGATCTATTCTTTCCTAAAGAGACATAAACATCTCAGGCTTAACGTAACCCCAATGACCTAAGAGCCCAACTACTGATCATGTGATACATCCGATCAACATATTCACAAGTAAAATCAGGATAAGTGTGAACTATTTCTCTATCATCAACGCTAAATGCTAAGTTCATCTTACCATCTACATATTTGGCCAACAAGCATCCTCTCTGACCAACAAGATGAATTTTTTCCCTTCCTTTATCAAGTAAATGGAGGATGAAGAACTCATACATACCTCGCAAGTAGATGACCTCTGGATTATCCAAATGGTAGCACCTAAGCCTTAATGTCTAATAGCATTGACATCATATGTCCAATCATTCAAGAAAATGAGATTTGCAAATCTGTAAAAGTAATCATCTCTTTCAATTGTATTAAACCCGAGGAAAGCAACTCTTGCATTACCAAAGTCATGAATATATGTTGTTGCTACCTTGGAGAGAATCTTATGAAGCATGGAAAGAGAAAGAGAGTTCAAGTTCGCCATGTCTACGCCTTAATTGTAATGATGGTTATTAGTCGGAGAAATATTTCTAATAAGGGTTATTTATTTGGAGAAGGTGATAAACCCATAAATAATGACCCTCTAACTCAACTAGAAGTAGTAACTCATCCATTTAAGTTTGATTGGATAAACGCATTGGAAAGAAAAATAGTAATTTCTACAGTCACCAAAAAATAATCATCATTATAATTGAATAGTATAACTTTAAATTAGTTGGTAAAACTTTAATTGATTTCCTGTATAATTTTCTTGAACTAAGTGAAATTTTAATTGATGCTGATTGTAAGAGTTTGATCAACTTAGTAAAACTTGGATTAAACTGTAATGAAAGAGATAATAAAACAGTTATAAGTCGAAGAGAAGAAATGAAAAAGATAATTATAAGATTAATTTAATTGGAAAGATGATAAACCTTGAATTTAATTATCTTTTTGAGATTCAATCATGTTACACTTCTCCATTTAATTGTGATTTGATGGATAGACACAAATAGTAAATGCAACAGTCGTCTCTCTCTCTCTTATGTTTCTTGGGGATAATCATCATTAGCCTTTACTCTCTTTCTATTGTTTGTAATTGCATTAAATTTAAATCTCACTAAATTGCAAACTTCTCAAAACCCTCATTCTCTCTCCTATTATACAAACACAAGTTTAGATAAAGTAAGATTGTGTAACTTTATAGAACTAAGTAAAAATTTAAAATAACTAATATTGATTGTACAACTTTGATCAACTTAGTAAAACTTCATCTAATTTAGTGGTGCTCTTAAGCCCAACTAGAAGTGTTGGGGTCAAAATCGGTCACGACGAAATCAACGGCTCGAGTTCCCAGAAAATGCTTCTTCTGAGGCTTCGACTTACGAAAGTTTTTAAAAAATGATCAAGCCATAAGGAGAAAGTCATCGTACGGGGAGTCACACCTTGCAAACACGGGTCTCCATATGGCAATCCGCACCCTGCAAGCACGGGTCACCATATGGTGACATGCACTTGGGAAGCATGAGTCGCCATATGGCGACCCGCACCCTGCAAGCACGAGTCGCCATATGGCACCCTGCAAGCACGGGTCGCCATATGGATACCAGCACTCGGGAAGCATGGGTCGCCATATGGCGACCCGCACCCTGCATGGCGACCCGAACACGCGCAGAGAACATGTCGCCATATCCCGACCTACACACATAAGGTACGGATCTCCATATGGCAACCTGCACACCAAGATTACGGGTTGCCATATGGCAACCTGAACCCGTACAACCCGGGTCGTCACTTGGTGACCTAGCCCTACATGGTCCGGGTCGCCATATGGTGACCTAACCCTTTGAAGACCGGGTCGCCATATGGCGACCTCAGCTCTCCAAGACTGGGTCGCCATATGGCGACTTGTGTCTCTCCTTTGTATTCCTCTTCGAGTGCGATCGAAATGCTTTTCGTTTTGTCTCAATCAGAGTTATCGTTGATACTTTACAATAAAAACCGCGAAAACTCGTTTTTCGTATAAGTTCAAATTGATCGTATGAAATGGCAACAATTGCCTTAACGCCAAAGTTGCCTAAGCTATATGAGAAGTTTGAACCCTTGGTTATAATCGACATCGTCTCATAGACGGTCTTTCAAAGAAATCGGAAAAACGCTCAAAGTCGGAAAAACGGTCCGAGAGGCCTAAAACGCGACTAAAGGCTTGCTTATGTTTTCACACGAAACCAGGTCCAATGGTGTTACGACGTTCTATCTTTATTCACACAAAGATAAATATCGAGAAATCAAAAGATAAATGCAAAGTTTCCGAAGTTAACCATGAAGATCGAGAGAAAAAGTAATATTCTCGAAGTGATAAACTCGACCAGGGGTAGAAAAGAAAGCGCCAAACCGCCTTGAAGAGGAGTATATAAGAGAAGGCAAGGCTGGAGACAAAAGAGAGGATTTTTTAGCATTGATAGCAAATTTAGAGAAATAGGCATTTTATTTTCGTTTTTGATATCAATCTACGATTCGATTAGGTATTTACAGTCTTAGGTTATTAGAATTAGGAACTCGTCAACAGCTCTTGTGGCCATGGCTCTTTCCTTCTTGTAAACGCTTAAATGCAGATTCAGAATAAGATTTCTTTCGCTCTCTTTTTATTTTATCGATTCTTTAGTATCTCGTTTGTTCTCATCGTTTGATTGCGTTGCGTCTGGTTTAAAGCAGATTATCCAGGATCTCCTCGAAAAGTTAGGGTTTCCTAACTTCCTAAAGTTTACGAAAATTGACGGTGTGGATTTCGCTTCCCACAAGAAGTAAACCCGTGAACTTAATGATCCACTTACCTATTACAACTATGAAGGAGTAACTTCTCCATTTAAGGGATTTGATTGACGCCTCTAACACGCACAAGTAGGAATTAACTTTTCTTCTTTTTGGATATAATCATCATTAATCTTTCCTCTTTTTTTCTGTCTCCCACTCCACTAAATCCCATTAATTTCACTCTATTCCAGTAAATCTCATTAAATAGTCTCCTTCTCGAAAACCCTTCTTCTCATCCATTTCTCTATAAAAGTTACCAAAAAGAAAAGGAAACAAACGACTCATCATCTCTCTCAAGTTTCAAACATAATGGCACACTACAATATGCTTGATGAAGTTGTGTATAACGAGAGCATCACAGCATGGCGTTTCAGAGTTAAAATACTGAGAATCCACTATTTTTATTCCAATGTTACTGGTATTTGACCGAACTAGATTTATGTTCTAGTGGATGAGGCTATAAATTTTAAACCATCATCTCTCAAGTTTCTAATAACATGCAACAATGAAAACAAAAACTTGATACTTAAACTTGATTTTTCCAGGGAACGAAAATGGAGATGACCATTAATAAAGACTTTGTATATAGTTTCAAAGGCCTTGAAAATCAACAGGGCAAGTGGGTGGAAATATTTTGGGTTGAAGTTGGCCATGTCTATCCAGGTTTTAAGGAAACAAAATTTTGATTCCGACTAACTGCTATGCGGTATACTCAAATCCACATCATCAATCCTTTGAACAATCGATATTACATAGAATTCAAGAGTATCCATAAAATCCATCACATCAACAAAATGGACATAAACTATCTCATAAGTATGAATGTTAACCACTAAAATATATTTCAGATATGTAGATGTAAGTAACAAAACCAAAAACACTTATCTGGTAGATATAATGAGAGTGGTCTTCAACACGAAGCCCATTTTGATGACCCTGCAAGGCCAAAGATGATGTTTTACATTAGGGACAACATGTAAGTTACAAAGAAACATATGATCACAACCAAATGTTTACATTAGTGTAACTTACATACATTTTTTTATTCATAATAGTGAGAGATAAAATGTGTGGCAACTGGCAGTCATGCTTATGCCTTTTGGGATGGGTTTGAAAGGAGGAGGGATCGTGGAGAGGTGATTGTGGTCCTTAAGATGTGGAGGATCTGGAGGTTTCTAAGTAAGTGTATTACATTATGTGTTTAGTTTAAAATGTGTTAGCTGAGTAAAACGGTTTCTAAACTCATTTATACAAGTTTATTTTGGTGATGATGATCTTTGGCTTGAGACTGATGGTGGATTATCCGACTTTAGGTTCAATCCGTGTTTGCCAAAGGTTTAGGAGTTCATGCTATCGCTACTTAACATGACCCTGATGTTTGACAAATGTGGCTATGGAGACTTGTAGGGTTTTATCTTATGTTTAATGTTGCTCAAACTTTTTTTAAATAGGTCTAACTTTTATTTTTCTAATTGTCATACTTCGTAAAACTTATAATAACTTGAAGTTCGTGTTTGTATAAATAAGTAAAACTTTGCCAAATTTTTACTTTTGTAACTGTCCTTCTTCGTAAAACTTAGAATAACTTGAAGTTCGTGTTTGTATAAATAAGTAAACTTTGTCAAAGTTTACCTATATTTTAACTTTTGTACTTGTCCAACTTCGTAAAACTTAGAAGAAAAAAAAAAAGTTTAATTTTTTCATTAACTCTTGTACATCCCAATTTCTAGAGCTACAACGACAATATGAATAAGATTACCTCCTAATATCATTATCTTAGGCCTAATTTTGGGACTTTCACTCTTTATTGTTGCTTTGAGAACTTGAACTTCTTCTTCTAGCATTCGAACTTGGTTGTCCAACTATTGTATCTCTTCGGTGAAAGCTTCATCAACCCATTTGAATACGTGATTGTCGTCTATAACCTACAATATTTTGTTCAAAATTTTTATCAGACAACTAAACAAACAAGGAACCCCACTGATACACGGGCAGAAAGTATAAAAATTTGTACATAAATCTAAACTGATGTACCTTCCCTTGAGCTGCATAAAGACACTGGTAATACCGGCTATATGGGTTTGTAGTGGATTTGGAGACGAGCTTGATGATACCCACCCTGCACCAACACTTACTCGGTATTCTGGAGTTCTTACTCGTGTGCGACCATAAGTCGTGGAAGAAGAGACATACATATTGCTCTTTCGGGGTTGCGAAAGAATGGGGCTGAGAGAGAAATGAGGAAGAGAGAGAATGTGGTTGAGAGAGAATGAGTAAATTCTTTTCTTCAACAATTTTGGGGTGTGGAAGGAAAAATTTGAAAAGTTGGGCGGAAAGATTTTTCAAACCTTTTAGAAAACATGTGGTTGAAGTTTGACCAAGTTTGAAGTTTTACATAAAACTTCAAAGTTTTACTTTTCTGTTTTTTTTTTTAATTTATCTTGGTTTTACTTTATTGAATGACTGGTTTTATGGTTATATCAATTATATTATGTTTTCTAGATTCATTTATCATGTCATCATATAAAAATATACTTGATTTTATGACATATATAAGTTTTGTAATGCAACAAGGTGAATATTAAAAAAAAGCTATCAGAACACAATGTCTTTGCATAACTTATTACACAAGTTTGAAATTTTGTATCTTCAAATTTGTAATGTAGCAAAGATATTTTACAACGTTTGTAATTTCGTATCTACACCAACTGTACAACATTTCCGGTAAAATAAAAATATCAAAACTGAAAGGTTTACAAGCTACTTCCTCATATGTTTCTTGTGTGGATGTTCTTTGTGTACCTCTACTTCTCCATATCCACTCTCACTCTTACTATAGTTCCTACAATATGATATTTATTTCTCAACTCTTGATAGTTGCTCGATTATTGAAAATATTACAAATTCTTTGATGTACTATACATGCAAAATACTTCTTCTTTGCTCTTTATCCACTGATGTTAAATAAACAAAAACACATCTTTATCATCTAAAGTATAAGATTGCCTATTAGGTTCCACTACTAGTGGAATGTAACTCAAATTCAACATCTTCGTAAACAGATCTATGCCTATCTTCCTGAATATCCTTTTTTCAACAACGAATAAGTGATCTCCTTCAATGATGATGTCTTAGAGGATAAAGCATACAAATTACCATCAGTTGAATTTCATTCATAATATCTCCGGATTTCAAATAGTGTCCATCATAATCAAATGGTATGTTTGTAGAAGAACAACACATTGCCTGTAAACAAACGAAAAATTAAACCATTAAAGTTAAACCTGGTTATACAATTATACCATTAAAGTTATATCTAGTTATACAGTTATGCTACTAAAGTTATACTAAGTTATACTTTGTCATACCGTTTTCTCAGTAATTAAATTTTACAGTTTTACCGTCTAATTTAGCAAAGTTTTACCAAGTTTCACAGTTCTAGCTGTTTCTCCTCTTCCAATAAAAATAATAATCAAATTTGATTCCTAACGTTCTATAATTTTTTTATGATTATACCAGTTGTCGATTATCCAATTCTCTAATAGGTAGACCATCCAAACTTTTCGATCCTCAATTAGTTTATTGTGAATAAAATATAAAATCTTCTATCTAATATCACAACTACAAATCTTGTAAATCATGTATGATGGATTCAAAACATGAGATTTTACGACGATTTAAGATACATACCAAGAGAGAATCCTCACCAAGAGAAGACCTTACTTGAAGTTGAATTAAGCTGGGTTAGAAATCAATAGCTCAATAATCCAAGCGAGGAAATGACAAGTTCTCAATTCCATCGATGAAAGTGAGGAAACCAACAGAGGAGAGAAAGACAAAGCCGAAGGTCCCGCTGGAGAGAGAAACTCATAAAGAGATAGAGAGAACGAGAGAGGCACTTTCGACATTAACCATTAATATCAAGAGTATGATCAAAAGATAAGGGTATGTGAGAATTAGTAAGAGTATGACAAAATAGATTTTCCATCATTAAGAGCATATGGGATTATTCCTCTCTCAAGCCACCTAAAAATCAATATCTGCTCTTCATATCTTATTTCTTATCGACACAAACCATTTCTCTTTCACTTTTTCTCTCATTTTATTCCAAAATCCAACTTTTCGATTTCAAAATTCGTAAGCTTATTGGAATCACTTAAGTTCACGATTCTTAATCAATAATGAGTGATTATATTTTGTGGTGAAATTATGTGTGCTTGGAGAAACTAAGCAAGATATCTCACCGAATCTATATATGATATTTGATTTTTCTAGATTTGTGAGCAAAGAAGACTTCTTCTAATTTTTTTATGACAAAAAAATGAATATGCATTACTATAAATCTTCTGTGATAAACAAGTTAGTTTTGCAATTGAGTTAATTTTTGCAAAAAAATAACTTTTAGAAGATTTTTTTAGGACTCTTTTGACAACCGCATGAAGTATTCAAAATGTGGCAAAAATTCTGCCTAGGTTAGTTTAATAATTGACAATAAATAATAAAACTTTTAATATCACAATTAAAAATTAGAAGACTTCCTCTACTAGATAATTTATGTAAATTTTTTCTTTAATTTTATTCAGAGATTCTTGTCAAACATTTGGTTTTGAAAGCAAACTTTTATAGATTTTTTCTCTTATAAAGTCAAACATGGTCAATTATAAAATTAATAAATGCAAACTTCTTACGACACTTTAAAGACTTTATGTAATGTTAAGAAAACTCTAGAAGACTTCTTTGGAAAATTTAAACTTCTGCAAAAATTTATCAGTTGTAAAATTATTTTGATTAACATAAAAGATTTCTAAGAAGTCTTCTATGAAAAATAGAAAATCCTAAATACAAAGTAACCTAATAATTTACAAAGAAAACCTTCTTAAGAAGTCTACTATTTGAGCAGACTTCTTGAGAAATATCTTTTGTAAATTTATAAATGAAAAAATAACCTAAACATGAGACTTCTTGAGAAGTCTGCTGTGAAAAAACTTATGGAGATATCTGCTGGAAAAGTTTTAGAGAATTTTGCTGGTAGAAGATTTATGGAAAAGTCTTCTTTGTTAATTTTTGTAAAAATTGCATTTTCTTAAAATTTAAAGGATTTTTTTAAGATTTTTGTTAATTCATGTGTACTAGGTATTTTCTGCACCATATGTAGAAATAAACATTTTAAAATTTAAATTACATTTTTTCAATTTTTAAATTTTATATTTACTTAAAATGTTTAATTTTAAATTTTAGTTTTATTATATGTGAAAATTAAGATATATTAAATATTGTTTATTTAAATTTATATTTAAAAATATATATGTATATATTTAAAATTATAATCTTGGAAATATATTTTTCTCTTTTTATTTTTTGTTAAATATCTTAAATCAAATTTATAAAATTAAGAAAAAAAAATTGTTAGGTATATTACTATCAAAACATAAAACAATTAATATTTCCAAAATTTGTAGATATTAAAAAGAAGCTAATGGTATTGGACTAGGAATTTAAAATCTGCATAAAATTTTGAAGAACTATTTTACTAATAAAAATTATATAATTATAAAGTATAATTAACGAAAATTTTGATATTGTAAAATATTATATTTATATTTTCTACTATTATATTATTTACTATTATATTAATGATGATCTATGAGGTATTATCATATTTTTAAGAACTTACTAAAAATACAAATAAACACTAAATGTAAATGATCATGTCACAATTAGCTTCAAACCATGTTACAATTAGCTTCAAACCATATCATCATTAGTATGCTATGTCATCATTTTTTGTCAAAATCATTGTGGTACATATGACAAATCACTTCTCAAATAAGGTATAGGAAATTAGAAAATTTATCAATAATGAGGTTCCTGAATAAAATTTATAAATTAATTATTTATAATTATGATGTTAGCAATATTCATATTCATATATATATATTTCTAGATAATGAGAGCAGACTTCTTAAGAAATCCGTTGTGAGAAAACTTCCCCTTGCCGTTAGTTTTAGTAAACTTATATTTTCTTCATATTTACAATGAAATCATCTCTAATTCTACTCTTTTCTATTGTAATGGAGAAAATGTTGGATTATTTTAAATATGGAATCATTAATTTATTTTTTATTTTTATTTTATTTTATTTTTATTCTAAAATAGAATAGAAGTAAAGTAAATTTTACTCTTTTATAAATATAAACACCAAAAAAAAAAATTTTACATTATAAGTTCTAATATTTTTTCAGAGTGTTGGCTAGTTTTTCTGCTTCTGCTCAAGCGTTTGTGCAACAACGTCGTCTCTTATGCGTCCTTCTAGAATTGCCTCTGTACTTGGGCATGTCGTTCTATCTATGCAATGATTTCATTTGGTTGGTGTCTATGTTTGGTTGTGTTGCTCTATTTTTGGTTTGGGTTGCTTTTGTTTGGTGTAATATTCAAGTAAAGGTTAGTTCATGCATACGGGTTTTGAAACCAAATTGTAGACCAGAGCAGTTTTCGAATAAACTAGTCGGATCCATGGCTGGATCTAGACCAATCTCAGTAAAATATTAGTTTTGACCCTCAAAATTTTTAAAGGCTTCCAAATCATAAGTTTCTTTTAATTAAAGTTCTTAATAAATGTTTATGACCGAAATTTTAGATCCGACTTTGGGCAGATCAATGTTCTTGTTGCTTTGGTAAATTGTGAACAATTTATTAAGAAACTTTATGATTTATAATCGAGAAAACAGCCATTAAAACCTTGAACTTTAAAATTAAAGCCAAAAAACCTTCAACTCGTGTTTGAGCCAAAAAAATCTTCAATTTTTAAATATTGGTCATTTTAATTCTCATATTTTGTTGACTCGGCCATTTAAGAAACATGAATAGTCAACTAATAAAACCGATTAAAAAATAAACGTCTGTTAACTCTCTAAACGACATCATTTTAAAAATTAATTAAAACATTGATCAAACGATGTCTTTTTGCTTTTGTAAACACTTAAAACATCTTTTTCGTGAAACCACAGTGAAGAAGATGAAGTTGATTTGGAGTTATAGTTTCACGAAAGAGATAATTTAAGTGTTTATAGAAGCAAAAAGTCGTCGTTTGATCAATGGTTTAACCAGTTTTTAAAATAATATCGTTTAGAAAATTAACAAACGTTTATTTTTTAATCGGTTTTATTAGTTGACTATTCAGGTTTCTTAAATGGCCGAGTCAACAAAATATGAGAGTTAAAATGACCAATATTTAAAAGTTGGAGATTTTTTTGGCTCAAACACGAGTTGAAGGTTTTTTTGGCTTTAATTTGAAAGTTCAAGGTTTTAATGGCTGTTTTCTCATTTATAATCTCTGGTTTCAGTAATTATAAGTGGTTAAAGTCTTTCAACTGACATCATTTGTTGCTAACTCATCCTAGTTAGTAGTTTATTGGCGTATTTTTATGTTGACTTTGTTTAGATAATTTATAAGTAATCATTTATGGTTCTTTTGTTTAAGTTTTTGTCTTTGGGATGTTCTTTTTGGAACTTGCCGACTTTGTCTTTCTAAAGGTTTCGACCGTTGCCGATTTTCTATTGTCACTCATATTTTAGTTTTTTTCAATAAATTCCAAAATGAGTGAAAAACATATATATGAATTCCAAAACTTTGAGTGGCAGTTGTTATACATGTGTGCCTCTCTCTTCTCTCTCAACTTCAAAACTCCGTTTTTTCTTTGGGCGGAGGCTCTATGATATCCGGCATCTTTGTCTGTGGTCGTAGGTTTCTCCTCCCTCTCGGATCTCGCTCGTCATGACGGATCATGTGACTTCTGTCGTTCTTTGGTGGTGTTCTTCCTTCCTCTCAGCAATCGAGTGGGTCCATGGCGAGAAGGACTCCTAGGTGAGATCCGATGCTCTGGTGGCTCGTCAAAAGTATGGTGGTCGTACTCCGTTTGAGGAAGATGGGGACACACCGTAAATCGCTTGTCAGTCATCGGTGCTAGAGTTTCTTTCTTCGAGTGAAGAGATCGACTTTCTGTGACGACGAATCTCTCAAGTGAGATGGCGAGTTCTCCTTGAGATGCTATCTCTGGAGTGGAACTATCTCTTCACCATGTCGAGGAGTGGATGAGGAAATGGATCTCAAACCATTAAAAAACTTAATCATTTTCAGATTGCGGCGGTCAAAGTTTTGGTGTTGGATCTTATCCTAAAAACTGACGAATTGGGGCCGCGGGGCACCTCTGCGGGTGGCTTCTTCGACGAAACCAGTGGTGGATCTTGAGGGGGCATGGACACAGCCTTGCAACATCTCCATAGAAGGATTCGCAAGCCACAGTGTTCACCCGGGGGAGGAGACTTATTTCCCATGTCTTTTTTTTCCTCAATCTAATTTTTTTTGCTTAGATCTGTTCTTATATTGTTGTTTTTTCTCGCCTATAATCTAGAATCCTTCATTTCTTTGGCAACTCCACGCGATGGTGGTTCACTATTTCAATATCTCAATTAGGCATGAATTAAATAAGAGTCTTTTACACTAGTGGGCAGTTTTGAGTTTTTCTTTACACGGAAAGACAGTTTCGGCGGGTGAGGTAGTTTTTGTGTGAAAAGACTTAACTTACCCCTAAAAATCATTAACCGGTGCAACTTTTTTGCTCCTCTCTAGTTGGACTTCCTAGTTTCTTTTATTATTTTCAAAATTTGAAAGGTGGTGGACCCGATGCAACTCTTAAGTGAATTTAATAATATAATGGGCATGTAGTTTTTTTTTCTGGATCTAGTCTGTAACATTACTCGAGACATTTAGAGGGAAACCTGAAAAGCGATGTTAGAAAATAAGTCGGCGTGGGTATTTCCCGGTGATAATTTTCGTCGAAGAATGATGATGCCTTTGCTCATACTGTTCGTGTATCAGGCCAAGCTGATACATATTGGAAGAAAAACCTTAACTTTGTCCATGTACACCAGAGGGATGGTCCACATGTACACTCTGGATCAGCGTCCACGCATGCACAAAGAGAAGACACACACACCCTTTACTCACGTGGACACTTTGGATCATCGTCCACACGTACACATAGAAGAGCGCCATTTACACCTAATTCCAGTGTATATCTAGGATCAACGTCCACAGATACAGCCAGAGGTCAGTCGTCTGGGCGTGCTCCAGCACCTCTCCCTGGTTCTCTCATCAATAAGGTCAACTGTGTTGTTCCCATTTGAGGCATGGTGAATTCAATATCCATATGAATAATTTTTTTGGATATCGCTTTCACCTCATTAACAACTTCTTTTGTCATTTTTTTGGATTATGTGTATGTTAAAACTATTATAAACATGTATTCGTGATTTGTCAGACGCTAAGTTTTTAAACCACTCATGTGTTTTTCAGCCTAGATAATTTCATTATTTACGCCATCACGCTCTGATTCACACACAAGATATGTACGCACCTTGCCGACATGTACAACACAATGTGTACACCTTTGTCTTCTAAAAAACACACACACTTTATACATTAGTACAGCTTAATGTGTACACATGTACACGCTCCCATTACACTTGAATAGGTATATAGCAAGGGCTTTGCAAAACTGATATGTACACATATACGTCTTTACTTTTGTTTGTATACACATAACCTTATCACATGTACACTCTTCAACTCATAATATGTACACCCTTATCCTCTGAAAAACATACACACACTTTCTACATTAGTACATCTTAATGTGTACACATGTACAACTTGACTAGTACATAATATATGTACGTTTGTTGTACACACTAAACGTGCTGCAAACATGTACACATGTTTCTATCGTGCATATGATTTTTTATTTCACCTCGACTAATTTTCAGATTATAGACAACACATCAACGCCCCCCCCCTCTTTACATGTACACATAAACACAAACATACACTGTTATTCAACATACAAGACAAGTCGGAATTTACAAATGCATCAATGTTTGTTTAGAAAGCGTACATGTGAACCAAAGTACATGTGGATAACTAAAGATGTACACATGTACACTATAAAGAAAATGTACACATGTACACTATGACAGTAACTCAAAACAGACAGAGGTGGCGGGTCCATAAAGGTGAAGAACTCCTTAGCGACGTTGTTTTGTAATTCAAGCAAGCTCATGCTAGGAAGAACTGGCACAATCCTTGACATCTTCTTCTTATCGATAGAAAAATTCTAGAGTGAGTCGGCGGTGATCCATTCTCCAAGAATAACCATGCAGTGAGCCAACATGGAAGACATATAAGAAAAAAATAAATAAATTAGATTAGCAGCTAAACAGAATTGTTAAGCTGGGTTTGTTAACAAACTAGGATGTTTGCGGTGCTAATCCAAGGAAGATGAGGTAGAAGAAGGTTAAATTTTTTTTTCCAGAAAATCTGAAAAAAAAGAATAAAGTTAGCGAAAGAGATGAAATTTGCTTTTTCAATATGATAGAATCTAGGCCGTGCAAACAAAAAGTAAAAGGTATATTCGATGGTTGGGAGGAAAGCATATATACATCTTGTCAATGTGTGCAGAGTGGATGTGAACCGTTGATTAAAAAGAGATATGTGTGGTGTGTGTGAATTCCCGCTAAAATGATAGTTGGGTTAGTCAACTAAAAAGTTGCTGAGATAATTAGTTTGGTTAGAAGGAAATGGAGTTGTTAGGATAAGTGTGTGTGTAGCGAAAACTGCTCTATTGTGATATAAAAAACTCAAAACTGTCTTTTAGTGTAAATCTTTCATTAAATAATATAGTATATATTAAAAAACAGATATAGGAATCAAATCAACGTATTATCTGTTACCTTTTGAAGTGGGCTATTTTGGTGAGCTTGGTCATATTATTACGGCTTGTTTATATTGTATTCAAACCCACCTTGTATCACTAACACTTGAAACGCACCGTATTATCGGCGTCTCTAATCCTACACGCGCACCGTTTCGCAACAAAACTCTTATCCCCTGGAAAAACCTTTCATCACTCCCTCAGTCTCTCCAATGGCGTTCACTTTCTTCTCTCCTCAC